>PVJO010018528.1:0-36486 GCA_004026905.1 Hystrix cristata | reverse complement strand
AATGTAGAAATAAGATCATTAGGTGAGTGTTTGGTAAAACATGTGGAAGGGGGAGAGAGAAAAGATACTAAAGACAAACTCCATATGCTGCTTAATTGTGCCGCTTCTGCATTTGACCAAATTCACTCCCAAAACAAGATTTTTAAAGCTTTCAATTATAATTTTAAGTAATAAAGTAATTATAATCTTAGACAATAAAGCCCAGTTTGGAAAACTCAGGTTGAATTAACGTATTGGGTAACTTAGGCCAACCGCTTCCTATTCTTTCTGTTACTGAATTCACGTTAAACATGCAAAGTTTAAGAAAAATAGTTCTATGTGAGAAATATGAAGCAGAAAGAGCATAATAGTTAATATTTACCTATAAAATGATCATATTCCAAATATATAAGATATATATTTACAATATGAGGAAGGAACAAGAATAAGACCTTCTAAAAGAAAGAGAATTTAACAGCAGGAAAAGTACAACTATAGAGATTAAGAATTCAATGCTTAAGAACATGTGCTTCACTTCCATCCATAATGAAGCAACTAGCAGTTAGTGGAAACACCATAAAGAGAAGAGGTGGTAGAATTAGGAATCAAGGATTCACAGGAGCTTGTAGAAATACATACAAAACTCTGGAAGAAACTTGAACAAGATAATGATTGAAAAGAAAGTGTAAAATAACCTGTTTCTATAGATACTTTTAGTGAGAAAAAATAAATTATCCAAAATGAAAAGGTCACCATAGGTCTTTTCAGTCCTCAGAGAACATGAATGGTCCAGCAGGTCTCAAAGATGGTGACGCTGAGGAGAAAACTCAGACTTCAGTGATTAGTTGAGAGTGAGTTTGGGTTTGTGCCCTCAAGGATCAAATGCAGACAGAATCCGTGAGGGCTGCTTCACCTTCGTTGTCACCAGGGGTGGGGACAGATGACATTTTGTCCCCTGGTGAGGTTTGTCATGGTAAAGTAACCAGATAGAAAGCCCAAGTAGCAACAGCTACAGGAAAAGGGAGTTGTGTTTTACAGACCAACTCCTATAAGAATTTTTCCAGATGGCCAGAAGTTTGTTGTGGACATGAAGATCTAACAATTTTCTTGATTGAAAATATAATTGAAAAGGCTTCTGGAAGTGTGCATTTTTCAGAACTTTATTGGTAGCACAGGGAAAAGAAAGATTTTCGTTTACATTATTGACTGCCTAAATGGTGTCCCTCATATTGGTCATAGTTTAAATAAATAAGATTTTGGATAATATAACAACTCAACTAATACCATAATCTGAGCAGTTCCAAAATTTATTTTAGGTAAGGCAAGGATTGTCGTATGATTACCCAATGAAATACAATTATTATTGTAACTTGCTATAACAGAGTCTTTCAACTCTGAACATTAGAAAGAAGGGCAGTTCATTCATTACAGAAGCCATTCAGAAAAAGTCAATATTTGTTCATTAAGTAATAATTATAGAATGGAATAATTGATACTATAAACTTGGTGGAAAATACAAAGAAAAGTCATTGCTAATTTCTGTCAAATGTGTGATATAGCATGGATCTCCTCTCTTACAAATCTGTTTTGTTCTCCTTTACCAAGGGCTACTTTGGACCAAACAGAATTTGAATATAATCCTGAGAACTCAAACTACACACCTAAAGTTTTCTCTTGAAACTTTCATCTACACTTCATCTCTTATAGTTGGTTTATCTCCTATTAAGTTTTTAGACTACACCAAAGAGTTTTGTATCAATCTAGTTTACCAGGTTGTTTGGTGTCAAAATCAAAGTACGCTGTTATGAAAGGTTTGAATTCTAGGGACCTCTATACATTTGCTGCATATAAATTAACATCTGTTGTTTCTGCTTTGAAAATATTAAAATTACCTCAACATTTTCAGGTGTCAAGTTTAAAGATCGTACTTGTAGCCATTTTATAATTCTCGATGAATATCCCTTCTCGTACCTGCACATTATGTGACTACTACAAAAGGAACAGATTTATACTGTTCTGGCTCATAATATGGGAAATTAAAGTCTGGGAAATGGATTGTTTATTAGATAAACATGGAATTTTTATGTTCCAAGTTATGAACTTAAAAAAGGAAATGATATGGTTATAAAGATACTTTGGACTGCAAAAAATTTGTTGAAAAAGAAAAAAATGGTACATGGTTATTCTTATGATTGCAGGATTAAGAAATCAGTGGTTACTTGTGCCAGCAAATACTGGTTTGTAAATAGTATAAATATTAAGAGCACAGGGGCTGGGGATTTAGCTCAGTGATTAGAGTGCTTGCCTTGTAAGCACAAGGGCCTGAGTTCGATCCCCGGCACCACCAAAAAAAAAAAAAAAAAAAAAAATTAAGAGCACAGACAAAGAATGTCCTATGCAGAATCTAATAAAATCCTAGATTAAATAGCTCTAAAAAAAGTGTAGCTCTCAGAACAGGTAATATTACCAGTGATAAAGAAGGATGTTTCTAGTGAAAACCGATCAACCTATAATTAAATTATAAGCTTTGTGAACTGAATTATAATAACACAATCTTTTAAAATTGTGAAAGAAATGTAGAACAGTGTTTAAATGAAGATATGTAGACTATAATACTTAACAAATGAGGTATTTCCTTTCTTTTCAATTTTATCTACTTCTATATCTTTAGAAGCTAGGAAAACAAGAGTACATTAAATCCGAAGTAAATGTAAGAAATCAGTAGAGGAAAAAATAAAGACAGTAAAATATACTGGAAAAATATTAAAAATATATAGATCAAAAGCTATTTATTTTTAAAGACAAAAAAGTTCTATAAACTTTTATCTTAAGATAAAAAGAGAAATTAATCTATTACCAAAAGTGCAGTAAAAGAGAGGCATGTGTATTATTTTTGTTCCAAGATGATCTGATTGTACATATAAAGTATGTTAACAAATTTAAAACTAATGCATAAATAATCACATTTTTATGATATAAACTCAAAATTTTTTTGAATTTTTGTGCACTAACAGTGAACAAATAGAAATACATTTTTAACTCCCAATAAAACCCATAAAATATATATTTGGAAAGAGATTTAGAAATTATTTTCAATACCTGTACATTCAAATATTGACAAAGTATTTTAGAAAAAATGGAGTTATGGGCCATATCATGGATAAGAAGGTTTAATCTGCAAACGATTGTATTAATTTGTTACTATAATTTGAAACAAATTCAGACAAAATTTTTTGCACACGTAATCTTTCTATAATTAGTACAAAGCACAAAGCACTTAGAAATGCTGAAACAATTATGGAAAAATTATGGACTTACATTATTTGATCTCAAGACTCAAATGTAGCCAATGAATTCAAAATATTCGTTCTCTATGGGCACACACAAATCTTTACTAAAGTAAACCATGTGCTAGATCAAAACATGCAACAATAAAACAACTCCATTAAATTAAAACAATAAGGTCTGTGTTTTTATCTCAAAATATAATTAAGATAGAAGTAAATGTCTACTGGAAAATACTGAGATATTTAAAACTGTACGTATAAATAAGTTCTATTGAAGAAGAAACAAAAAATGGAAAACAAAACTATTTTTACTCAATGGTAGGAAAAGGACAAAATATCAAAGGTTGCACGGTTCACCTAAATCAGTGAATAGATACAAATTTGGAGGTTCAAATGATACATATAAAAAAGGCATATACAAGAAAAAGATTATTAATCATTGACATAATTTATCACAAAAATAGGAATACAAAAAATTCAAGGAAATGTAAGGATAGATAAATGAGCACAAAAAATAAAATATAGGTTTATATGTAATATATAGTCTCAAAATTATTTTTAGAA
Source organism: Hystrix cristata (assembly GCA_004026905.1). Classification (NCBI taxonomy): domain Eukaryota; kingdom Metazoa; phylum Chordata; class Mammalia; order Rodentia; family Hystricidae; genus Hystrix; species Hystrix cristata. The sequence goes on along the minus strand of PVJO010018528.1, from coordinate 32,656 downwards.
GCCCAATGAAATTGAAAAAAAGATTTTAAAAGGAGAATAGAAAGGAAAAAAAACACAAAGTAGAAACAGCAGAGGGTTCGTCAAACATTAAAAGATTTGAATGATCTAAATATTTTTGACAAATTCAATTTTTCAACACTGAAACTTACAGTATTGTTTAAACCTAAATAGCCTTATTACCACTAAGAAAATTGGATGTCTTTAAATAAATTTTCGTGAAGAAAATTCTTGATCCAGAAACATTTACCTGAAAGTTCTAGCATTCATTTAAGAAAAAAAAAATAATTCCTTTTTATGTAAACAATTCCACAAAAATAGAAAATAAAATCCCTCCATGGCCCAATTTCTGAGGTTAATTTAATTTTGACACAACATCCTAAAATAGTGTTGTATGGAAGAAAAACTATAGCTCTTTATCACTTAGGAGAAGTGATACAAATATCCTGAACGAATGTTAGAAACCCAAATCTAGCATTGTATGACCAAAAGCGTGATGACATTGGTTTTTGTTGTTTTCTGGAAGTGTGAAGTGGGTTTTATTTTCTAAAATCAAACAGTATAATTTACCCTCTAACAATATAAAGTAAAAGAAAAATCTCCATAGAGAAGAAAAAAAATTTCATAAAATTCAGTATTTTTCTTGCTAAAATTGCCCAGCAGGTCAGGAATAGAAGTGAATTGACTCAATCTAATACAAATTATTTATAGAAAATTTACCACACTGTCATACATAATGCTGAAGCACTGAAAATTGATATCAGATTATGAACAGGAAATCTAATTGCCAATTTTATTTAATATATTACCAAATGTCTTAGCTGGCAGAGTGCAAAAATAAGAAGTAGACATAAATCAATAAATATTTAAAAACAGTAGCATAAGGATTTTAAAGGAAGAAACAAATTATTCACAGAGATGCTTACATACCTAGAAATCTCAGAGAATTTACAACTGTTTTTAAAAAGTAGGAACATTAAATAGGATATACATGAAAATATTGACTATAACGAATCAATTATAGCAAAAAACTAAAATTTTATTTGAAAATGAGCCTTCGATACTTACTACATGATGGGGAAAAATACTTAACATATTAAGGTGCAGAAATGTTTTGCAGTGAAACAATTTAACTTTCTGTCTGTCCTAGTTATAACATCATAAACTGACAAATATAAACACTTGGTTGCAACATAAAGAAGTGAATTGTTTCCTAATCTGAAAATCTTTTCATATATTAAAGAGTTTTATTGCTTAAAAAGTTACCCTTCACAGTAATGTAACAAGCATATATCAAATATCTGGAAGAAATGTAGCAAGAGACAATCATTGGGTAATAACATTATTGATGATTTCAAGCCTCTCCAGTCACAGGAAATGAAGCACATAAAATTTTATTAATAAACAGAAAAGTTTGCTACCAATTTTTCTTAATGAAAAGCCTGAGGCTATACTGAAGTTATAAAGCAGAGGGGTGAAATGTTATATTCATCTTTAAAAGAAAAATTGGGCAGGCAGCATTAAAGGTCAGGAACAGAAAACAAAAACCGGATTAGGATGTTTCTCTCTTAAAATTAGCATTTTATATAAAAATTTTATGTATTGAACACTATTTTTAAGTATAGCATTGTAGATTTCTTATTGAAGAAAATGGTAAATATTCTAGGTACTCACATCATTACATATAGAACTAACTTCACAGCATCTAATTAGAGAAAACATTAAAATACTTCCACATGAAGATGGTCATTATTTTACTTCTCTTGGTAGAAATATATTCTTGAGTGAAGATCTTACAAGTTGAAGAAAAAATAAAACAATTCTTAAACCTTTAATAGAAAAGTTCAGTTCATTCAATTCTAAACTTCTTGTGATCATTTTCATTTAGGACAGTAGAACATTTGCAAATAAGAAAAACTGTATATATATGTATATATAATAAAAGCATAATACAAATAAGTAAAATACATATTTACATAAGATGTAAGAGAAAGAGATGTTATATAAATATAGGTAAGGGTTGAGTCTTCCCTCCAAAATATTTGAAACATTTATCATTTATACTATTTATTTAGATATTATGTATTTGTGGCAGGCACATATATGTATGCATGACCATCTTATTGTAAAATATGGTTCAAAAGAAAGTATACATACAGACTTCTAGGTTGAATCACAAAGCAAGAAAATCTAGAATGTATGTTTAGAAACTTTAATAATCCTTATATTCCCATAAAATTTTTAAACTTAACAGCAATGTAGCCATCTTTGTAATTAGGCATCATGGGTAAAAGCTTTTTCAAATGTATCACATTATAATTTTTCCTTTTAAAGGAAACGTTAAACAGCAGGTTATAAACTATTAGCCTGACTCCTAAAGCATAAACACTCAGGGAAGGCTCAGAGAGCCCTGGGCTGCCTTCCCAAATGTGTTGGTCTCTAGGCTGGCCAGTACAAAATAGAATGAAAGTGGTAATGTTGTGATGCTTTTTTCCACCTAAGAAGACTTCCAAAGGAAACCAAATACATGTTTAAGGCAGTGAAGAAAGGAAGCTAAGCCACCCTACAGAAGCATTATGTGCATTAGTGCAGAATTTCACTCAGAGGTGTAATTTTAATTTAAGTTTAATGGATCCACAATGTATTCCTTTGTCCCTGCTGTGCATAGTGCTGTTAGAAAAGAACGTGTACATTGTACTGATTTCTTTGGAAATTTCCTAGATTAGGAGAATTATGTGGTTGTCTGATCTACAGAAAAGTAAGTGTTAATTTTACAGTTTTAGTATTCATCCTAGATGGGGTGAATAGAGTAAGGTAGTATTTATTCTTTTTTCAAATTTAAGTCTCAGAATATGAATAATTTTTCCTCGCAGGCCTAGTAAATAGACCACAGAAAAGGGAAGTCTTTTTGTCCCTATGATGTAAACAGATAAGCAATTTAAGCAGACAAGACAAAAACACTACAAATTAAAAAAATTCTTTCAAAATGTTGCTCATTAAACGACCATCTTTTGCACATGTACTGTGCCCACCACTGTACTGGCTTCAAACATTACATGTGCTCCTTGACCACAAAGGATTTGCTTATGGGAGTGCGTAGGTGGTTGAGTGGGATTATATTTGAAAAACTTTTCCATTTGTTTGACATTGTTATATCCGCAGATATTCAGACTAAATTGCTGCTCAACTTTCATTAAATCTTTGCTATTTGTGTTACAGTCATTTTCTTTCCAAGTCAACATTTTGAGACTGCACATGCAAATATTAAGCAATGATGTGCTCCCCAAAGAGAAGAAAAAATGTTAGTTTTCTTAATGATTTCTCCCCTGCAATTAGTGAGAAGAGGAAAAAGGACCCAAGTTTTGGGATGACATCCAAGAATCACTCCAGAGGTTCTTGTATTCCCTGGGCTTGTGAAACTTGAATAAGTGACTAACTAGCTTCTAAAGGACAAGTCTATGAGTTTCACAGCACAAGGATGTTTCTAACAGGACTCACATCCTCAGGTGCCCATAGGAAGTTGGTGACCTAGAAATGAGTTTCGGAAGGGCCAGTGAGGGCTGTGGAGGACTTGTGGCCTGTCTGGAGAGCAGCCGCTGCTTTGTTGCTGTAGACTGTGGCTGTCATCACAGAACAATGGCCTCCAAATATGTCCGCATCCTAATTCTCAGAACCTGTGAATGTTATTTTATTACATGGTAAAGGAGAATCAAAGTGGTAGGTGGAAAGAAGCTTTGTAATCAGCTAACCCTGAAACAGGGAAGTTATTTTGTTTTCTCAGTGGACCTGAGGTGAAAGAGCAAGTCCCCGAGCACAGGAGAGGCAGAGCAGTCAATGTCGCAGTGAGGCAGGTGAGCAAGATGTGCCCGGCCAAAGCTGGCTGTGAGGATGAGAAGGGAAAAGGACAGCAAGCAGGTTCTAGAAGTAGAAGAGCAGGAGAAAAGAGTCTTCCCTAGAGCCTACAAAAAGGAATGCAGCCTGTGAAAGCTTGCTTTCAGCTCAGCGAGAATTGTTTCAGACATGCAACACATAAAACTGTAAGATAATAAATCTGTATAGTTCCATAGTAATAAGTTTGTGGTAAAATTATTATAACAGCCGTGTGCACCCTGGTGTTAGTCTTAATAAATCTTCTTGTCTTTAGAAAGAAGCTTAAAGCTTAAGATACTGATTTTTTTTTAAATGAAAGCCAGGAGGTTTTAAACTTTGATAGTCATTGCAAATATTATCATTAATTTCTACGCTGTACAGGGTAAATGAGCAATGCTGTGAACTGCTAGTTTGTAATTTCTGGTGCATATAATTTTATATCTGCTGGTAATAGTTGTGTGAGAGAGAATGTATGTATGTGTATATATACAGAAAGAGAGGATAAAATCATTATTTGCAATTATTTTTTCTCTCCACAATTCTCTCTCAAGCCATATAGACTTATTTCGGTAAACAGAAACAGACTGGTACAGGACAAACAACCAAGAGTTGAGGAACACCATACGGACTCAATACCTATCAGGCAAAGTCCACCAGAAACCTACCTATAGTTAAGGGAAGTGGATCTTTCACTTGCCACTGCAAGGAACTTTACAAACAGTAGAGAACTATGATGCATCTTGGTATGAGGGAACTGGAAGGGGGTGTTATTAAAGAGTAGGGCTTGGGGTAGGTCATTTGGTGGAGAGATAAGAAATGAGCTCTCCATTTTCAATTGCGTGATGAAGAAATTTTGTCATAGAGTGATAATGACTATATTAAAGTAGCATGTAGATGAGTGCTTGGTTCAGTACTCAGTGAATATTCATTATGTGTTCTTGAAATAATGATTAAAATTAGGACCTTATCTTAGTTTCATATTGATTATTTATATCTTATAAAACCTCATGTTGTCTGGTTCCTGGTCAGGGAACCAAAGATACTGTGTCCCAGGGGCGAGCACCCCTCGTCTGCTGTGTCGGTAGGCCACCAGGATTGCAAACTGAGCCCTAGTAAAATTGGCGGGACAAAGTCTAACTAAAGGAAGACACTTTATCTGTAGAGGAAAAGAAGAGGAAAAAAGATAAATAGCTACCCAAATAAGAAGGAATCAGGGTAGGGATCTCCAGAAAGATGGACTTTTGTTTTCGGCTGCTTTTATAGAAGGTCAGAGACCTTTCCCCACACCTGGAGCTTACTATAACTAAATTGGCTTCCAGACATCCGTCTACATTCTCTTATCTCTTCTAGTGGTCTACATGCACCTTCTTTCTGTCTGCTTGCTTGTCCCAGGCCTACTTATCTTTGGGGTGGGTGATGGGTTGAAAAGAAGATGCAATGTTCGTGGTTAGCGTAGAATTAGTAAGGGGGCGTGTGGATGTCTATTGTAGTCTATAATTATATGATTAATATAGTGACTCCAGAGTGGATAATATAGTGTCCCTGGAGTGGATACATACATATACAACATGTATGTATGTGTAATACATGTGTCTTACATATATACATATATGTGTAATATGCATTACACACATACATATATGTGTACAGTATGCATTACATGTATAAATGTAATATGCATTATGTATATAAATGTGTGTAATATGCATTACATATATGCATATATGTGATTTAGATGTAGATACAGATATACATGCACATTAGTGCTTAGGTGTGAGTACATACTGCATTAGAGTTAGTCAATCTTCCTCTCTATGCTTCCCCTACATTCTGTTGGATGTGGGGCCACCTTGTCGTTTGTGCATTTGGCTTTCTCTCTGTGTCCTTCCTGTCAGAACTTTTTATGGTTTCTTGGTGCAAATCCCAAGATCATTTGGTGCCTCTTTATCTATTTTTTCTCTCTCTCGCTACCCCCACCCTTGACCTGCTTGTGAGGGGAATTTCTCTAGTAAAGTTTTTTTAACTCCTTCTAGGCAAGGTAAGCTAGAAGACCTTATCAGGCCCCTATTCTATTTTTTCCTGTGAAAGACCTCTGCCTCTACCTTTATGAAAATTAGTATTTTTAAAATCACTACCAATTATAAAATATAATTTATTTTTAAAAATTTATCTAAGATAGGATTCAAACACAAAATGTTAGATCTCTGGAGGAGACTGAAGAGACCTAACATTTTGTTCTAGTTGATCGTAGGCCATATTTGGTTATGAAAAAAATGTGCATACATCTTCCAAACAATCTTTCATAATGAGAGCACAATGCCTTGCCTGTGAGTGGCCGTAGTAACAGGGCTTAAGGAGAGGCATGGTCAAATGATGAAAGTGATTGACTTAATTTTATTTGAATTACAAGTGCCATATTGCTGATCAGCCACTATATGTTGAGTTCCATGTTTGATGTAGGATAAAATTTGCGATGGAATATAGAACATGGAAACTGAAACAAATGCGACACGAAAGGCTACAGGATTAACTGAAAGCAGGAAAAGTTGGATATAAAAATTACCTTTAAGCTGTCATTCAGCAGTGAGCTTACAGCTGTGGTTAATTTTATGTCAACTCGACAAGAGTGGTGCCCAGATATTTTTTTCAAATATTATTCTGAGGGTGACTTTTGGGGAAAGAGTCACATTTAAACAGGTGGTCTTTAAGTGAAGCAGATTAGTAACAGTGTGAGTGGGCCGTTCCCAATCCTCTCAATTCCTTCATAGAATAAAGCCCATGACCACTGCCAGGCAAGAAGGCATTCTGTGAGCAGATGACAGAACTCAAAGGCTGGCTCTTCCCTGAGTCTCCAGCTCATCATCCTACCCTACACTTCATTATTGCAACCTTAATTATCGCATGGAATAATTCCTTAAACTCCACCCCCCATTCTCTTTCTCTAGAGAACTGTAATACATTAATAGAATACTTAACAAGAATGGTTCCCTATATGTTAGGGACTTTGCATTAAAAGAGTTTACTCATCTGATGACTTTTTACTTAACTAATTCTTATTAGTTCCCTTCCTTTAACATGCACATGCACATCCTCAACTGTACACTTCAACCCTGCGGACTTTGCTGCTCACGGTGAGCCGGTCCTTCTGGAATGAACACAGCTGTAGAATTCTTGGACCTATCTCCACATGCTTGTGTCCTTTGCTCTATTCCTATCCACTACAGTGTCGCCATGAAGTTTCTGCTAGTTTCACTTAAGTCTTTCCTCATTTTTGAAATTTCAGTTTCAGAATTCACATGTAAAATTTTGTTTTACACATGTGTATGAAAATTGCATTCTGCTAGAACAATTTAATGTGTGGTCTTCACCCAGTAAGTTGGGCTTCCAGTATGACTTTTTTTTACATTCTGTAAATTCAAACCCTCTGTATCTGGGAAATTATCTGGTATATTTTCGTTGATTAATTTCCCTCCTTGCTTTTCAAATTTCCTGTTTATCTCTTTTATTTTTCCTATTTTTGTTCTTTATAGTGCTTCCTTTTCTTTATTTTGAAAGTATCTCTATTCAAAATAATAACAATTGTCGATGTTGATATAATGCTTAACAAGAAGTTCCTGGCCATTTAGTCATTACTTTCTCACACTCATATGAGGTAGGAAGTTTTATTATTTTCATTGTAGAAATGAAGATGATTGGGTACAAATAGATTAAATAACTTGCCCAGGGTACCACTATAGTACTTCGTTAAATTGTGATTTCAACCTTAGAAATCTAGATCCAAAATCTATCATCTCGATCTTTAAAACATATAATACTGGCTTATGTAATCATAAAGAAATAGTAACTAAAATTTTTATTGGGAGATCTGAGGGTCTAGGTGGGACTTGTCAATTTGCATTTCTCTGCATGATCACCTGAGGGAGTCATCATAAAATACAAATCAGTTTTTCCACCTGTGGGGCTAGAAAAGCCCAGTATTCCTCCTGTGCACTTTAATGCTCTTGGTATCAGTGTTCTGGGAGCTGAGAGAACAAAAAGATGAGGGTGTTTGGTATTCAGCACTGTTTTGGCAAAATTGAGTTTCTGAATTGAAAGTCACCAAGAAAAATCTGGGGCCCAGATACTGAAATAAAATTAAATGATATAGTGTACCATTTCTTTGTCTCTACTTACCAGGACTGTGCCTCAAATTTTTTAAGATCACCCCCTATTGTTTTTTCAACTCATTTTGATAGGCTCGGTCTCACAGCTCATTCTGTTAGGCATATGTATTAAGACTCCTTTGAAATTTTTCTTCTGGAGGTCATTGGGATGTCTGTGTTGTTAATGTCATGGGCCCTTCCCCTCAGTGTTCCCTGCTCTTATCCGCTTGTGACATAGCTGACAATGTCTTAGTTCTTGTAAATTTCTTTTCTTGGTTTCTATAAAACCATAGTTATTTCCTTTTAAATTTAAATCCCATGTGTTAATCATATGGGAATTTTGCCTGCATTTTATTATACCTTGATATTATGGAGTTTTACTGGTCTGGGAGAGAGACTGCCTTTCTAAGGAACAGCTAATTCTTAGCAAAGCAAACAGCTGACCTCTGAGAACATCTCTTGTATATAGATCGGACAGTCCACAGCCCCGTAACCACAGCCCCCTCCTATATGTTGCTGTCACAGGGACCTCACAATCCTGGTCTACATTCCTCTGCACTAATCACCCAAGCACCACACGGGTAGGGACCATCTCTGCCCCAGAGCCCACAAAAAGTGTTCTGGTTGGCCAGTCTTAAACCTGCCTCTTCTGTCTTGCCCATTCTTTGCTCCTGCTTCCCGACCAAGGCCTGAGCTTCCCCCTGGGCCCTGTCTGGTATGTCATGCCTCCTCTTTCTAGGGATCTGTGACAAGATTTCCTTCAGGATAGTTATTTGTGCCTGAGTGTCATACCCTTTTTGCTAGAGAGAAATCCCAGATACATTTTAAAACTCTATATTTCTGCATTTCCTTTGAATAAAGTTTTTATGATCCGTTAAAGCAACAATTGTTAACATGATCACAATATTGTCCTAAAATTTTATCTCCATTCTTTCACTAGTAAGTCTCATTTACCCAGTTCCACTCTAGATTTCTCCAGATCTTCATTCATGATTTTTTCCCATGACTTATATAGCCTCATTTTTAATTGCCAGTCTCTCTATGCTGGTCTGAGACGAACTTGAAATCAATCATGACCAAATAAGTGTCTTGACTTTTCCTCAAATGTATTTTTCAAAATATTTTTAACAAATTGACCCTCACTTGGTCAAATCTAAACTTGTCATTCTTCCTGAATGTATTTCTTTTCTTATCTGCCAGTTTTCCCACTGCCACCAATCAGCCTACCACCACCTCCCGCCTGGACTGCTGCAGCACAGTCAGGGGGGACTTAGCATTTAGAGCACAGTGTTTCCCTGCTGCTAACTCCATGAAGACAGCTAAGAAAATCTAAATTTTGCTCTGAAACCTTCTAGACTTCTCATTCTCCAGTCTTGCCAACTCTTCTGTCTCTCTGATGCACGTATATTAAATTCTGGCCACTCGGGCTGCCTTGCTGCTACATAATGTGATCATTAATTGTGATATGCAAACTTGACTTGAGTAAAAAGCACCTAGTAGATTGGTGATTTCTGGGAGTATCTGGTCTGTGGGTGATTGACATGTAGGCCAGTAAACTGAGGGAGCACCAGCCAGTAGGCTTGTAGTTTGAGCTGAATAAAAAGGGAAAGAAGAAAGTGTTTTCCTTTTTTCAGAGGAGCTTGTCCTTGCTGTAATCTTTGGACAGTGGACCCCCGTTCCTTCAGCCTTCCAGCACAGACCCTCTGGCCTTCTGATGAAGGCTTGTACCAATGAGTCTGCACTGACTTTCCACGCTTGACCTCAGCTTCTGTTGCATCCTCCAGCCCTCCAGCACGCAGCCAGTCATTTTAGATTCTTCTGTCTGTAGTCGGACAGACAAACATTGGGACTCTTCTGATTCTAGTCTCACACCTTACTTAATAAATCTCTTGTATAATCACACATGCATTTTATATTGAATTTTTCCTTTAGATAACTAACTAATACAGCCCATAATCTAACCAACACTTCCCACAATCCAGGGCCAACCTACTTTACCAAGTTCTATAGACTTCGTAATTTTCCTGCTATTGACTGATACCTGCAAATCTTTTCATGATCTTTTCCTCCCAGTCATTCATGTTGTAGCCTAACATAAACCCTCAGACCTCTCTCTTCATCACTCTGTATTATTCTCTTCATATCACTTACCGTTTTCAGAAATCATTTTACTTCCTTAGTTGACTAGTGTCAATATGGTATAAGGTATTATCTGTGAACTGGGACTTGATTTTAACAGGATATAGAACAGTGATTGGTGCATAGTTCCTTAAAAAAAAAACAAAACAACTTTTAAAGATTGAATGACTAAACTGCAAATAGAAACATCTATCTTTAAAAGCACCTGGATTTTAATGTTTGTTTCAGTGTATTTATTAACACTGAAGCAGCCTTTTAGTCCTTATGCCTTACTTAAACATTTCATTATTCTACCATTTTCTGACATTTAGGAATTTCTGTCCAATTCTCTCGAATTCATTCTATCCTGAAATGGAAAGCTCAATGCCTTTGCTGTGTGATTCTACAATTCCTTTCTTATTCACAGCAGCATGTTTGTATCATACCATGTTTATCTTTTAATAAAACAGTTTTAGAGAAGGATTGGATGTCTTAGAAAATGACAACGAACATTGGAGTGGTTTTTAAAAACGTCCATCAGTGTTATAAACTCAAGGTTGTAAATAGCAGATATGAGTACAGAAGGTTTTAAAAACTATTTTTCAAATCCTAATCTTTCTAATTGATATTTTCTTAGAGTTTTATATAGCAAAATTGATGTTAAATAATATTTTTGGAATATCTTGTAGCCATTTTCTTTCTTTTAGGCATTTTATCTGGAGAATAAAAATAAAATAACTATTTGTATTGCATTAGAACCAATACATATATATTATTAAACCTGCAACTAAAATGGTGAACATTAATTTGATCATATGGTGAAAATTCAGCTTTATCTTACAAATTTTAGACAGATAAAAGGAAAGAAAGCAATTTTTCAGGAAAATAAAAGTTTAAGAGACAGTAAACATTTAGAGAAATTATGTCTTATCTAATTTGCATTATAATTTGAAATCTGAGTGCCACCTGGTGGCCAGCCTGGCCCCATTAAGGGGTAATGAGACAGATTTGCTCTGAGGAGGCCATAAACTGCACTTTTGTGTATGTATATGTCTTTTTAAAAATTATGCCATTTATTATCTTGCTTACTATTTTCTTGTCATCAGTAAGTTACAAATATAGAATAGATCTAGAATTTTTGTAATATAGACCAATAAATTGTAGTAAGAAATATTTTAGTTATTCTAACTTCCCTGGTTCTATCCATCCTAAATTTTAAAATGTTACCATGGGAAAAGAAAATGATTAAAATTCCTCAACAAGATAAATGTGAAGAGCTCTCGTCAATTTTAGATCACAACTTTCTATTTTTTCATACTGTTGTCAAATTCTAAAGGTGTGCCGTTCTGAAAAAAAAAGAAACAATATGCCCCTGCGTTTAAAGTATATCTCGATAACAAGAAGGGTAGAAAATTAAAGATTAAAGCTGCACACCACATACGATGTTACTGCCACCGTTTTATGCATCTCATGTTAATCCTCTCAATTGCTTAATATTTGTAATGTTTGTATGCCCACTTTACTGAGAAGCCAACTGAAGTGCCCAGTGACACTAAGTAAGTTGTAGAAGACAATTTAATACATGTAATAGGTTTGTGAACCAGAAAATCATTGCTAGTGTATAAGTTCTAAACTACTATTCTACTTCCAAATTCTCCTCCTTTCTTCTTTTTCAGCCTCACTCATGTATTCATAATATCATGCTGTAATGATTAGTCTGAAGAAAGAGTATCGGGGAAATTTTCAGATTTATTGACAGATCCAGAGATGGATAGATTCTAGCTAACCCAGCTGTAGTATTGGTTATTTAATGTATGATTTTTGCTAGTAGATCATTTTATTTTACCAGAAAATGACCAACATCATTTCTAATGTTTTGTGTTTAATGCCCTTAGCCAGATGATTGTAGATATGTTTTGTGAAGAGGATTCTTTTGAGTACGATTTTCAGAACATTTAGACAACTGTCTTCTCTGCCTTTAGGTATCTTGCCTCCTGTAACTTTACTGGCTTTTGTAACATTTGGTCCCCCATTCACTGACTTTTTCATTCAGCGAATAGTTTTATATTCATTATGTACTACTGTAGACACTGATGGACAGGGGATGCATTGTCCCCATCCTCGTGTCACATGTAGTATTTTATGGAAGACTGACATTCATCAAAATAACCACTTAAGTATGGGTAAAATCCCAACATTGTAAGTACTTAGAAACGGAGAAAGACATTAAGCTATGAGAAGTATTAAATGGGAGATTTACATTTGTTGTGAGTTCAAATGGGAATAGAACTAGAAAGGGAAGAGAGGGAAAGGAAGGAAAGGAAAGAGAAAAGAAAACAATGGAAAAATGGAAAGAAAGATATTATAAATAAGGAGGGGAGGGGGGAGTTGAAGGGAGGGGCAGGGAAGAGGGAAACCAAGATATATCATGTACAGGTACAAACTAACTATGATGAATGTGACCATTATGTCTATCTGCAATGTACCAATACATGTTCTTGGTTAAAAAAAAAAAAAGGAAGGAAAGGTATCTCTATGTAAATGACCACTGAGCTGATATTTAACAAGTAGGAGTCAGATTTTTCTCAGTGCTTATTGCTGCCTGTGTATCATAAGAGAAATAATTTTAAATTTTAAATAGTTATCTCCACATACTGACCAATAGAGATGCATAATTCTTGGATGTATGTTTCTTGATTATGATATCAAAACATATGTTAATTATTATAGGAAATCCATTGATAATTTTTCCCTGTGATGCACTAATACTGGTAAAGAACCGCCCTGGTATGAGAGCCTACTCTACCGGATGTGACGGTTGAACTCTGTCCTCCGAGAGCCTGTCCTCCAGAAGGGTAGATACTGAATCTGGGACCTCAGGACGCTGGGCCTCCGCGACTGACAGCCATAAAGCTATTTGATGAAAGAGAGGACAGTCATATGAATACGTTTGCCCTTTGGTGTGACGTGGTTTGCTGAAATGTGGGCATTGCTCCCGCAAGAAAGAGTCAGATGGGATCACCAGGCAAGCCTACAGTTGTACCAGTTCTCTTCACCCAAGTCTGCATCGCCCACGATATGCAGAGCATTGAATATTGTAACATAAAGAAAAGATGCTGTTTTATCAGAGACATTCTAGTTTTGTGACATAACCTCTATCCATGATACTAGGAATAAGGCTCTTAAAACTGAGTCTATATTTTATGGAGATCAAGGCAGTGCCCTTCAGAGACTCTATTAGTCCTGCTTCTTACAGATACGACATTTACTCACAAAACAGTCCCCCAAATGCTTTGTGGTGACATTTTGAGATTAAAGCTCTTCAGAAAAAAACTTGAGGAATTTTTCTGCTCTTAATCACTAGTCAGGATTTCCCCATATGAAGGCACTTTCCCCTCCCTCGTTTCTTGTCTCCTTCCCTTCTCATTCTTTCCTCTCTCCCTTCTTCCTTCTCTATATCTTTCTTTTATCTTACTTTCTTCAAGCAAACTTCCATCCCTAAACATAAACTGTTACACCGAGTAAAGGTGTTTCATGTTTTTCTTTGATTTAGTCTCCATGAATTGTTTATATGTGATGGACAGATGAAGATCAAACATGAAGCTAAGCAAAACTTTTGCCAAGAGTTCAGGAGAGCTCACACAAGGAGGATGCAGAATCCACATTTCTGTTGCAAAGTATCTGAAATACCAATCCAGTAATCACAGTAAGAAAATATTTATTGTACCATACAAATGCACCAAGGTTATCTTCATTTCACAATTAGATACAAATATGATAATATAACCATAGAAATTGAACAATGAGTTCAATCATGTAATAATATATACTTTGTCCTTCTTCACTCTCAGACCTTCTTGACTGAGCAACTCTGACTTTTTCTTAATAGCATGGTTTAAACATCACTTGTTCAGAGATGTTTTCTTAATATCTCCAACGGACCCATCCATGCCTTCTACAAAAGTTCTCCCATGTTCTCCTTTCATGGCATTTCTATTTATTAAAAGAAGATTTAATTATATTTCTTTTTATTTACTTGGTGTCTGTAATTCCAACAATATAACCCACTGCAGTCTGGGTCTTTGCTCACATGTATTTAAGACATTTTGCTTATCTCCTAGTAGAGTCTCCTTGATATAAGTACTCAATAACATTTGAAAAGATGAGTAGATGGATGAATGAATAAATGAGTTGACATGTGTCTTAAAGAAATTTTTACTTCATTGAAGTCTGTTCTCAACCAATTTTTTAAAATCAGTTTCTTTAACAATTTCATTCAGATATAGGCTTGATTACACTTCAAGATCTCAGGGATTTTTATACCTTCTTTAAAAATCTAGTATTTGGAAACAATCATTTCTAGCAAATTTTACACTTGCCTGATAACATATAGACTTGCCCTTATATTTTACAAAGAGTTATAATCTTAAAATAAGTGAATATTGGAATTTTAGAAATAACTTAGCAAAAGGAGTTGGTCAACTGTAGATCAAACAGCCAAATTTAACCAGATACCTGTCTTTGTAAAGAAACATTTATTGGAAAATGGTCCTAATCATTTTTAAAGTTTGACTACATTATCAGTCAGCTTTCCTGATGCTGGGACAATGCCCCTGACTTCTACAACTTGAAGTTGTAAAGGTATAATTTGGTTCATTTTCCAGGGGATACAGTCCGTGGTAGCTGGCTCCAAGCCAGAAATGTCATAGTGGAAGTGTATGGTACAGCAAAGATTCGCAGTTAATTGCGGCCAGAAAGCAAAGGCAGGAAACGCTGCCAGAGAGGAGGGGCCAGGAACTATACATAGTGCTCAAAGTCACATCTGGATCACCAACCCAGATATATCCAGATGTGTCTTTCACTAATTTCATAGGAAACTCCAAAGATAATTAAGATGGCACAATTAAGCTTAAGTGTCACATCCCACCCCTTGGCACACAAACATATCTCCTTAAACCATGTTTAACCTCCAAATAAAAATAATAATTTAATAATCCCACGTAACATGATACAACTATCTTGCATTCAACAGGAAATGCAATAATCCTTCTCTGAAGTCTCAACAGTTCCAGCATTTTTCAAAAGTCTAACTCAAAGTCTCTTCTGAGAGTCAAGGCAAACTCTGTGCCATATACCTGTGTAAAAACAAAAGCACATGACCTTATCTCTGTACAATTACATTAGCATTGTACAACCTGTACAAGGGTCCAGAGTAAACATTCCCATTCCAAAAACAAACAAAACAGGGGAATGGAAAATAATTGGACCAAAATAAGACCAAAACTTTTTGAAGTCCTTATTCCCACCTGAAACCTCCTGAAACTGACCTTTACTGTCTGCGTTCTAGCAGCATTCTGGTCATCTTGAACTCCAAACATAATCACTCAAAAGATCTGCTTGTAACATTCTGAGGCTTCTCTAGTCTTTCTAAATACCTCACAGAAATCAGTTTCAAAGCCTTCTGAATCAGATGGTCTGGTATACTCACAACAACGAACTTGCTTTTCTGGTGCCAATTTTCTGATTAGTCAACTTTCTTATCCCTAGGACATAGTACTCAACACCTAAAAATTAGAGGAGAGCTCTCATTTGGCTCACTACTCCATGGGATTGGGCATTGTTCCAAGAGAGCAATGTCATGGTGAAAGGACATGGCAGAGCTAAGATGTCCAGTTTACACCAGAGTATGGCAGCAAGCAGGCAGATTAGGGCAATAGTGCTGGAGAAGAGGAGACCAGGAACCATACATAGTACCCAAAGTCATGCCTGCATTTTCCATCCAGACATACCCACAAGTGTGTTTTAGGAATGCCCTTGTGACTGTCAAGCTAATTACATTTGACACAATTACACAATTACACTTAAAAGTCACAACTGCTATGGCAGCCTAAACACTTCCATAGCATACTTAAATAGAAACTAAATAGCCTGCAAAACCTAAACTATTTACTATCTGGCTCTCTACAGAAAGGTTTGCTGATACTTAATAATAGTTAAGTGACTTTTTTTAGTTAGTCTTTTGATAATCCCTGTACTCACACCATTTAAACAATTCCCATCTGCCTTCAGAAAACATTGACTTTGTTCATGATTTAAAATTTATTAGTGCTTTTATTCAACTTTCAGATAGTTAATTAAGTAAAGATGTTATCAACAGAGAAGGATAAGCTTGGATTTCACACAGACTTCCAAACAGCTCAAAATTAGTAGGAATTGGAATTTTTCTCATTTTAATTTATTTGTATTTAATTTCTGTTGTGTTTAAAACTTCTAGGTGTATATAAATGTTCGATTTTTTAAAATTATCTTATTTTCCAACATATGCATTTAAACATAAATTTTCCTTAAAATCTAGCAATATCTCACAAGTTTAAAATATATTACAGATGATGAATTAGGTCAGTTTGATTTTCTTGAAAGTAACTTTTTAGTGCATATTACACAGAATAATGAGTTTCACTGTGACATGTGAATATAACATACTTTGATCATATTTATTTAGATTTTATTGTGAATATATTTCCACTGGATTAGTTTTTTTTTTTTAATTTTGAAAACGTTATTCCATTTTCTTTGAGCTGCAATTTCTTTGGTTTAAAATTCTACCATCATTGTTGTTGTTTCTTTAGGTAATGCATGCTTCTTTCACTTTCTCATTCTTTTTTCTTTTCGATTCATAGTTTAAAAGCTTTTTTAAGATACAGCAAGGTTTTAATTTTATTTCTCCTTCTAGGTAGATTATAGTGCTTTAACCTGTGCCTTAGGGTTAGCACACATTTCATAATTTTGGAAATGTCTGGGTCACTGCATTTTCAAATATTGCTTATATTTTTCTGAATATAAATTATTAGTATGGTAAAAAAAAAAAATCATGTCTCGTTGGACCCTAAAGCACATTTCTGTATTTGCACTCTTTTTACTTTCCCTGGTTTGGATTTTTTAACTCTTCTAATTAAAATTCTACCAATCATTGTCACACTTTTTAATCAATAGGTTATCATACATAATATTTTAGTTTTAGCATTACAATTTAATTTTTTATTTATGAATTGTATTTTCAGTTATAGTTTTCTACATTTTCATCCATGTTTAAAATATACTGGTTATAGTTTTTCCTATAATTTTGTCATTGTGATGATTAATATATTGACATCAGTTTAACATATTATCTAATATCCTCAGTACCTGTAAAGAAGTAGATTTTATTCTGTTTTCTCCTGGGCCTTCCACATATAGTTGTCAGATATTTGTTCTAATCCCTTAGGATAACTTGTGAATTTTAATATAAAATTACAGACATTGTCTATAAAGTACTAGTTAGCCTTTGAATCATGAAAATTTCCTTCAGAGGAAATCTAGATCTCTGCTGGAAATCCATTAAATTAATGGCAAATCACCTTAATCTGGTGAGGCATTGGTTGTTTAAAGGTTGTGTTTTGGCATTATTGTTCTTGTTTCTCTTTCTCTTTTTATTGAAGTTTCTATATTGGTTTGTTCTTCCTCATAAGAAGTGGCCCTTTAGAGTATCAATTGGAATTCTGGGTTTGATTACTAGGCCTATTTTCTTTGGAAGTCCCCAAAATCTTGATTTTCACTTCCTCATCCATGTGGGACTACTGCAGCCCCTGCTTAATTTTTAGATTATCAATTTCTGCCTATGTTCTTGTGCACAGTTTAGGAATTGGCAGACTTACTTTTCTACAAATTTCTTTTGGATCTTGTCTTTTAATGGGATGGCTGCCTTCATAACCCTAACTTCCACTTTTTGTGTTCTCGGCCTTAGAAGACTGTGGAAAACACTAATTTACTGCTTGGTTGAAAATGCCTGAATGTAAAAAGTGTTGGACAATTTGAGATTCATCATAATGTATTTCTTTTCACTGTTTTCAATCGTCATATTTGTTGCTTGGTGGAGGTGGACTGGTATGAAAAAACAGATATATAGAATCAACCTATTTTAGAAATTTTTGATATTAAGGTGGAAATAAAATCATCTTTTAATAATATCATTAGTCTAAGTAATTCATTGACATTATCATTAGTTCTAACATCTATAATATAAACATGCTATTCATTCCATCAAGACATTTATGTAATGAAGTAAACTTTTACTATATTAGAAACGGTGTTATTTTACTATATTAGAAACAGTGTTATCCTGAATCTCCATTTCTTACCACTAAGTTGATTTGGTAAACAGAAGATTTAGTAGGAAGAAAAATGATTCCCAAGGATATCCATATTCTAATCTCAAGAAAATAAATATATGAATTTATATGACAAAAGAAAATTAAGGTTACACATGCAATTAACATCTGAATATGGTAATTTTGACAAGGATGTATTATTATGAATTATCTAGGTGGGCATGATTTGATCACATGATTTTTTAAAAATAAGGGTATGTTTCCAATACATACCAGATGTATTTATTTTTAGAAATTGGCACATGAATATAACATATTTGTCATTATTGATTCATTTACCCCTGACTTCGCTACCTCCTCATCTCCCTGACCCCCTTATCTATCTTCAAAAAGTCTGCTTTCTTTTTGTCTGCCATCTCTATTTTAATCATTCTTTTTTTATATTTTGATTTTCAATAAGAGGAACAATATGATATTTAACTTTCGGTGTCTTACTTCACTTAGCATTATGGTCTCAAGTTCCCTTCATTTTCTTGCAAATGATAAGATTTAATTCTCCCTTATGGCTGAGTAATACTCCATTGTGTATTCATACCATATTTTCTTTACTGATTCATCTGTTGAGAGGCATTTATGCTGCTTCCCAAGCTTACCTATTATAAATTAGACTGCTGTAAACATAGATAAGCATGTATCACTACTGTGTGGTGTCTTTGATTCTTTTAAGAATATACTCAGGGAGCAGTATATCTTGGTCAGATGTAATTTCTAATTTCCGTTTATTGTCATACTGACTCCCATTGTGATTGCATTAGTTTACATCCCCTCTAGACATGTACAAAGGTTCCTTTTCCCCTTATGCTCACCAGAATTTGTTGCTTTTTCTGTTACTAATGGTAGTCATTTTAACTGGAATAAGACCAGTATCTCACAGTTGCTGTGATTTGTATTTCTCTAGTGGTAAAGATGATGAATATCTTTTCATATATTTATTGGCCATTTGTACTTTTTCTTTTGAGAAGTTTCTATTGAGTTCATGTGCCCATTTTTGATTGCTCATTTGTTTTGGGGAGTGATTTTTTTTTTGTTTTTTTAGTTCTTTATGTGTTCTAGATATTAGTCTTCCATCAGAACTGTAACTGGCTTTTCTTTTCAATTTTGTAAGCTGTCTTGTGACTTTGAGTATTTCCCTTGCTCCGCAGAAGCTTTTTATTTGATGTAATCCCATTGGTGATTCTTGATATTATTTCCTGTGCTATTGCGATTCTGTTCAGAAAGTCCTTGCCTGTGCATATGGCTTCATTTGTTTCTCCTCCTTATCTTTCAGCAGTTTCAAAGTTCTTGCTTTTACAGCTAGGTCTTTTGATGACCTGATTGTTAAAAGTGGAAAATTAAGGGGGCAGAAGAGTAATTCAGAAAAAGGTGACATGAGGATTTGGCCCACTGCTGTTGGTTTTGAAGATGGGAGAAACGGTTATGAATAGAGAAATGAAGGCAGTCTGTTGAAGCTGGACAAACCAAGGCAGCAGTTGTGTCTCACATTTCATACACTGCCCTCTCAAAGGCTCCTTAACTGGCTTTCCTGGCTTTCCTGTGAAATATGGGTCTTAACGTGCCTGATTCCACAATTATTGCATTGTTCATGACTGTAAAACAAATGCTACATAGACGATGCCATGCATGCTGCCAGCTCCAGCAGTAGCTAGGTCCCTTCGGATAATGATGACAATGACCTCTTAGTGCCTGGATGATTGAACATGGCGAAATGAATTCTGGGCAATCAATTCCCTGAGTGTTCCTCCTTGTGCAGGGGATCCAAAGCTCTCTTCTCAAATGAAACATTTATACTTTTTCACCTTTGAATCTGTGATGAGTGGGGTCTTGCTGATTCCTGAGATGTCCTCAAACTATCTTTCCTGATGCCAAGTATTTGATTTCTTTTTAATGCCAATATTTTCATCATGCAAGCTCTCTTAGTCCCAGCTTTGGAGATGTTTCCTTTCTGGCAACCAGAATTTTTTTCCAAGTTATTCAGCTCTGATTTTGTCCTGATTCTCACTGTAAATCTGGCTGAAAAGGGCCAGCAGATGCCATGTCACAGAAGGAATATTCAGCTGCTTTGACATTTCCTTTGCCAGATTAATTAGTCCAGTGGTCTTAATCGTAGTCTTCTGCAAATTCTTATGCCATGGGCAAAAAGTAGAAAATTTATGTCAAAATGTAACAAATGGGGCCTCCATTCTAACTGCCAATGAAATACTTGTAACCAGCTGAAACCGCCTGTAACCTGCCCTTTACTGTCCACATTCCTATTCAGCATTCTGATCTTCTGAGCTCCAACCAGAATCCCCCACCAAGCTTGACTTATACCCTTCTAAGACTTATCTAAACCTTTCCAAACTTCTTACAAAAACCAGTTCCAAACACTTCTGATCCACATGTTCAGGTATAGTCACACCAACAACACCACCTCTCTGGTACCGATTTTCTGTATCAATCATTTTCTTGTCAACTTAAATGTGGAGAAGCTTATTACAGCTCAGCTTTCAGAGGATATACTCAATGGTTGGCCACTTCTAAGGCCCAAACATGAGGGTGAAAAATCCATGTGGTTGATAGCTGCTCATTCAGTTGCAGTGAGGAACCAGCAAAAGAGAGGAAGAATAAATGACAAGAATACACTTTTCCAGGTTATGCCCCCTATGACCCACCCCAAACAGTCTCCCCTCCTAATAGGACATTTATCTACTGAGCTCATCCATCAGTGAATCTGCTGGTGAGTATAGCACCCCCATGTTCAAGTCACCATCCCAACACATGACACTTCTGTGGGGAAATTTTAGATATACACCATAACAGAACCTTAACTGCATATTCATTATTCATTTACTTATTTGTTTAACTCTTATCTCCTTCCTTTATCCTTGATATTTTGCTTAAGCCTATTAGCAAATGAACCACCCTACATTATGCAGCTTCTGAAGGGACATTTTTCTTCCAATTTTACTGGTTTTTAGTTTGTTTTTTTTTCTTCCTCATCTTGTGCATGGACCAGTGAATGTTAGCACATACCTTCTATGTGAGACAATAATGACCTGGGCTCCTTCTTCTATTCTTTATAAATTATTTGTTGGAAAAGAAAATATTGCTGTTGAAACTATGCAGAGCCAATGACACTGTTGTTTAAGAACTATCATCAGGAGTAATTTTATGCCCCATTCATTACCCAAATTTTTAGATGATTTCTAACTGCAGAACATTACTAGTCCTTATAATCTGCATGAAAAATAAAATACTGTAATCTTAGAATCCAGGTTTAATTCACTACCTGACTTTGAGAAAAGGAAACTTTTTATTTCTAAATAAAAAAAGCTCACTGACAGAAAATTTGTATGATTTTACGTTCTAGAACACGTGTTAATAACTTTTATTGACAAAAACAATATCTAAACACAGAGTTTTAAAGGACCATTCGATTTGTACAACCGAGAGAAAAATGTTAGTCTTTGTTACTTTAAAATGCATTCATTCCTATAATGCTGAAGATGGCCGGTTACAAGTAATTGATATATTTATCAACATCTCCAGGACTTCTGAATTTAAGGGGAAAGGGAAAAATTATACTACCAAGTGTCATCCCTAATTCTGAAAATTTCTGAAGACCACGATCATTTATTGGAAAGCAATATCCTACCTGGGCTAATAATTATTCTTCATTTTCAATGAAATGAATGTTCTAAATAGCCTCTGGTGTAAGAAAAGCTCTGCTTTACAACTTGAGAAAGGAAGAGACAATGACTGGATCTCTGGTTTATGAGTTTCTATAAAAATCATTATTCTTAATATCAGCACATAAACATCATGCTTCCGGATTCAGTTTCTTCCAAACCACAGCTGAGATCAATATTTCATTTTGAAAGAATATGTGGACATCTTTAGAGAGGTTTTATTATTTGAGAAACCATAAGGTGAACTAATCCTAATATGGGCCACAGTCTGCCCATTTATTGGAATAATTGCAAAAAAACTGGCAGATAAATAAACAGGTATTAATAATCTGCTAATGGATAACTGGCTCTAGAAACATCAGCTCTAGGAAGATCTCTTGAAACACAGCTGCTGCACCTTGAGATAGAAAATTTTACATCTAAAATATATGTACATTCAATACATGTTAACTTTAAAAAATGGAAAATATAGACAGGTAATGGAAAGTAGATGAGATCATTTCATCGTGAATTTTTAAACTTAATTTAAGCCATGTGAGTTTAAATTGTACAATATATATACTATATATATATATATCTGGGTGAGTGTACACAATATATATATTATATACAATATATATATTATACTATATATTATACTATATATTATAATTTTAGATTCATGAAATATTTTCTAGTAAGGCATTTTTAGAGTTGAAAACAATCTGCAAATGGCCAGTCATTAACATGCTTTAACATTATTGTTATTAGTTTGACTAAGTACCTAGAAAAATGATTTCTTGAAAAATACATGTGCACTAAATTTTGGTCACTGTCTAAAAGTTCTCAGGTGATGTGTTAAGTAAGGAAATTCTAGCTGGGAAATGTATGATCAGTGTATTAGTTCATTTTATATTGCTATAATGAAATACATGAAGCTGGATACTTTGTTTTTTAAAAAAAGAGATTTATTTAGTTTGCAGTTCTGGAAGTCCAAGGGCATGGCTCCAATGTCCTGCTGAGGCACCTCTGGGTATATAACAACATGACAGAGAAGCAGAAAAGGAACAGCTGTGATCAAAAGTGGCCAAGGATATGGGGTGGCTGTACCTGATAACCTACCCCCATGAGAACTCACTCACTCCATGAGGCTAGCATCAGTGCATGCTAAAGGGTATACCCCCGTGATTTAACTGTATCCCACCAGGCCTTCGTGCTTTCACCACCATGCTGGGGACAAAACTTCCAGCACAAGAAACCTCCACGGAGACATTCAATTCATATTCAAACCATAGCAACAAGATATAGCACAACTGGGTATGATGGCACATCCCTATAATCACAAGAGCTTGGGAGGCTGAGGCAGGAGGATCACAGGTTTGAAGCCAACCTGAGTAACTTAGATCACACAAAAGTCCTGGGTTCAATCCTACTACCACACACACACACAGATGTACCACAAAGATTAGAATGTAGTAAAACCTAATGTATAAAGTTCCTCTATTTAGATTTTCACATATAGTTGCAGTAGAATATTAAAGTGGAACATTCCCTACTATCTTAGAATGTCAAGTGCATATCCAGAGATTGAAAGCAAGAATCTAATACACACTAATTTGGAAGATACCAGATGAGCAAAGCAGAACATGCTAACGAGTAACCCGAAAGAAGGCTGGATAAACGTGTCTGAGCTGTGACTCTGACCAACATAAAGGGATATAGGAAGAGCAACAAGAGAGGGTAGATTGCTGTGGTTACACTTGTTCATTTTTCCTTTGCTTTTTGCACTGCAAGCCTGGCATGGAGCTGTAAGTGAGTCCCTCACAGAGCAAGGAGCAAGGGCGTGAAGGGAGGATCTTGGAGAATTTGACCCACTAGAGTGGTGGGTACAGTGCTTCGGTAGAAGCATATTCAGTTTTTGTCTCCCATGGGTCAAAGGCTCAGGAGTACTTCCAGAAGTCTCACAGAACTCTTAAAGTTATCTGATCTTGAGTGCTTTGAAAATGACCCTGCACCAAAGGCTTCCTGCCTGAGGAGGGATGATACTGACTGAAAGCGGCTGAGTGTACTGCTGTACGCAGAAGGAAAAGCCAGCGATGGAAGGAATGAGGTGCCAGCTGGGGCCATATTAAGGCTGCAGGCAGAAGTGTTGAACAAGAAATAGAGCAAGGATGGGGATGCAGGTTTTTCAAACTGTCTCACATACTAGAGAAAAATAACAGAATAGAACACAATAGAACACTAGTTGTTTTTTTTTTTTCTGTAAAACTACTGTATAACTAAAAGCACATGAGAAAGCCAAATACACAGAAACAATGTAGAATTATGGTTACCTGGGACAAGGAAGGGTAAAGAATGACGAGACATAGAGTACAAACTTGCACTTAGGTAGGATGAGTAAGTAGAGATTTAATGTACAGTCTGAGGACTATAGTTAATAATGTATACGAAAACCTCACGAAAGAATAGATTTTAGGTGTTCTTATCACAAAAACGTAACTATTTGAGATGATTTATATGTTGAATCCCTTTTTATAAGTAATCAGCTCACTACATACATGTATATCAAAACATCACATTGTACAATTTAAATATGCACAAAAAATTAAAAGCATCTGCTAATTAAATCATGAGTTTTAAAAAAGTCAGATTACCTTTTAGATGTAACAGTTGTAGGGCACCCAGAATGGATAAAATTTAAAAAGAAAAATAGTGCCAAAATGGTGAGGATACAGATAAACTAGATCACTCATACGTTGCTGATGGGCACTGCAAATTGGCAGAGTTATTCTGGAACAAGTTTGTTGCTTGAAGAAAACTGAACATACATTTACATTTGACAATATAATTACACTCTAAGCCATGAAACATAGGGAAATAAATAACTTATGTGTACACCAAATTTATATATGTTTATGATAGTTTTATTAGTGCTTGACCAAACTAGAAACGACCCTGGTGTCCTTCTATGAATGAATGGTTAACAAATATGATACAATTGTACCATAGAGTACTACTCGGAAATAAAAAAGAACAAGCTACGGATACCCACAACACTCTATAGAGAATTATAATGAAAAAAGGGCAAACCCAAAAGATAATATACTGTATGAGTCCATTTATGTAACATTCTTGAAATGACAAAGAAAAAACAATTGGAAGATGCTTTGATTGCTTGAGATTAAGCATAAGGTGAGGTAGTGAGACAGGCGGTAGATGGCTGTAATGTGTGACACAGGGATCCTTGGGATAAAAGAAATGATCTGTACCTTTACAATGCTGTATCATATCAGTCTCCTCACTGCGATAGGATGTAATGGTCATGAATGATGTTATCATGGAGGGATACTAGGTAGAAGGTACAGGAGTCCAGGTTGTACTGCTTATCATAATGGCTTGTGAATGCTCAATTTCATCAAAGTAATAGTTCTAATTAGGAACGTTAGCATCACTTAAATACAAATTTGGAGGTCATTTTGTGCATTAGTAGTGGATTCTTAATATAGTTTGTAAAGAATAGTGACTTTATGAGGATAAGATACATACCAAAATGAATACCTTCTGTTGGTCAAAATATACTATCAAGACATGTATAAACATGCCAAGATTTGCAAAAGAAATTGACACATACATTTACAAGTTACATTACACACACACACACACACACAAACACACACATATATGAGAAAAGAGTTACATCCAATATCTACATCTGTTTCATTCCTGCTGTTCATTATTTTAAAAATAAAATAGAGATGAGAAAATGATTACACAGGAACTTTATTTTAAAAATATTTATGTATGACCAAAAACAGCACAACAGTTTTCTACTTCATCATTTATCATATTAACAGAAATGAAAATCAAACTAAATAACACAAGAAACCTATAGAATATGTAAATTTGATATTCTTTTGGTGAGAAGCTAAAAACCCACTGATTTTTAAATTTTTTAAAGGTCTGCAGTTTTACCCTTACTCCCAAGTGAAGAATCTGATATAGTTCCGTGGCTGGGAAGACTGTAACTGGATAGTCTAGGTGATAGAAAAAGAACATTTTGTTTTTCTCACAGCAGTACCAGTATCTGAAGTATCAATATTTTCCAACTGGCTTTCAGACAGTGATATGAAGAGGAGTGGAGAACATGTGCATCAGTGATGAGTTGTAAGAGACAGGAGCCCCAGTTCAGGGATCCTGATTTTTAAATAATTGCAGTAAGTCTGCTTCTAAAGGAGATACTATCTCTATCTTCCAAGGCTATTTGCTACACAAAAACCTTGTAAAATATACTCTGACTTAAAGAAAAGTCATACCTCAATTGCAAGATTTGTTCAGAAATTCAAAAGATCAATGGGGAATTCTCATTAGCAGTTCCCCATAAAAGTAAACACACCCACGTATGCACTATCGATTATTATACACTGGGCCACGAGAATGAAGACATATGGTCACAAAAAGACGTGAAAAAGAATTTTCATGACAGTTTAACTATAACGTTAGCATATTCACGAAATAGAACACTTCTTGGCAAAACAAACAGACAACAAACCAGAATCTATTGATATAAGCAACAACATGAAAAAAATCTTGAAGATGTAACTCTGAATCATGCCTTACACAAAAGAAGCTACATTCTATAATTCAATTTTTACAATGTCCTTGAACAGGCAAAACTATTCTGTGCTGGAAGTTGAGAGATGACTTTAACATTATCTTTAAAATGACTTTGACATTGGCTAAACTCACAGAGTATACATGTGTGCATTCCATTTTTTTTTTATTTTATAGAAAATATACTATCTACAAGGTAATATTTATACGATGATAAAACTGCTTAAATATTTAAAGGAGACTTCCCTGTTGTTTCTAAATTATTCTGAAATAATTTTTAAAAGGGAAATTAGATGTACTATAAATGAATAATTCAGTAAACATGAGATGAAGCAAGTAGAATAGAATCTATATGTTGACTAGAAGATATAAAGTTCCTTCAATTTTGCTTTGTGTTTTAAATGTTTTAAAACATTGGAAGAACCAGGGTTGGGGATTTAGCTCAGTGGTGGGTGTTTGCCTAACAAACACAAGGTCCTGAGTTCAATTCCTAGCAGCATCCCCCCCGAAAAAAAAAAAAAAAACTGGAAAAATCCTACCATAAAACAGTAAAGCTAAAAACCTTCCTGTGGATCAGTAACACTATATATGGTTTTACAGTAAATAGTTTTTTAAATTATTGAATTTATAGTACTACTGAGGGAGGCAAGTAAATTTACCTCTTTCTCACATCCTCCAGACTCAAGATCATACTTCTTTTAGACTTCTAGTACATTCTTTATAGAGTAACCGAGTTTCCTCAGTGTCTTACTGCGATTGATTTTTATTTCAATAGAGCTTAAAATTTCAGTGTCTAATACGGTCCTCAATGTGTATAGTAGTCCCTTAAAATTTTATATTTGAAGTTGAATTAAAACATTAATTTTCATCCCAAATCTCACTTCCTCTACATACTCATAGACTATTCAATACATTCTTAATATAGAAATCTTGTATAGAAAAATTTTGCACATTTCAGCAGAACGTATTTTATGATTAGTCTAGTTCGTAAAGTCATGAATATTGTTTTTATCATAATTATTAGCACATGCTCATTGTACAAAATAATTGGGCTTCGTTGCGCCACTTCCATAGTCATATGTAACATGCTTTGATTGCATCCACTCACCCTCTCTATCTACTTTCCCTCTACACCTAGCTCCTTTTCTCCTTCCCTATTAGCTCCCCCAACCCATCATGAATTTCTTAACAAAGTAATTAACTTTTCTCTATCAACCATCAATGGGAAGTCAATAATCCCATTGCATTTTATAATTATATGTATTAGCAGAGAGAATAATGTTCAGCAAAACAAGGAATCAAACAATGCATTAAGTGTGCACTGAACCAATATTAACTGAGTTCTTAGCACTACTTCTCTGGAGTACCTTATTGTTACCCAAGATCAGTCTTACTTCATAATTATCTAACGTGTGCTGTTGAGATTAATGGAACGTTTAAAACAGAATTTGATTTCTTGTTATTTAAAATACAAAATCTGAACCATTTTTTTCAACTTGGGCAATTTATGTGCTAGGCCATATATACTTACTTAGGTCCTTTGTCTTCTTAGAGTGTACTTTTGCTCTGATCAGTACCTCTTCCAAGTAAAAGCCTCAACTAATTCTGTCAATCATTAAAAAGTGCTCTCTGTATTTAATCAAATTAGTTACTATACTGTTTTCCACAGTGTTCCACCTATAATTATGTGGGATCCATAAGAAACTAAGTAGTTTGGATTTCTATAAAAATGAAAATATGATATTTCTAAAACAGTTTTATAGAGATTTCACCATTCTGTGGATTAATCTTCCTCACTTCATTAAAAGCTGCCTGTTGATACGTGTGGGGCAAAATGACTGTAACTCCCCAACTGAATTTTGAGCAGGCTCACCAAAATTCAGGAGGTAATTTATGTTCACTCCTATTATTCTAATAGAGTCACAGTATACAATATTTGGCAGGCTAATTCCCCCCCACACACACACACAAGGTTGATTTGGCCTATTAAACCACATACAGCTTAATGAATGTACAAATATATGGCTAAGAGTTTAATAATATAGTATCAAATACTGATGGAAACACTTTTCAGAAATAATTCTTTAGTTTGATTGGACGCTCATACTCAGACTCAACCCAATAATGCCTAATTACTACTACAGGCCTCAGAGCATCAGTACATAGGTTCAAAAATATATAAATTTGGAAGATAAAGTGAAATGAATACTTTTGCCTACCTAAAGTCCTCAGAGCTCACCAGTCTTGCATCCGAGTGAAGTCTTGGCACCTTTGTGGGCTAAGCTGGTGAAGCATCTCTTCGTTAGCATAGCATCCAACTGTGGCTCTATTAGACAGATTCTCCAGGTTTGTCTGAAGAGTCTTGGAGTGATTCTCATTTTTCTCAATCATGACAAGTAATTTAAATTGAAATTTTATTTAGAAAAAATTCATAAAACATTAAAATACATTCATAGATTCCTCAGAATGTTTAAATCTTCATTCAGCATAATTATATGTGAGACCTCTTTACAAAAGTCTCCCAGGACTCTTGGGCTCTGGAAAGCAACTTAGAAACCACTCCTGAGTTGGAGTTGAAAGTCCGTAGTACAAGAATTTGTGTTCATAAAGCTCTGAGTGGCATCATTACTAAGAGTTCTCAGTGCGGTTCAAGGCAAACACCATACTCTTTCTCTGTTTGTAGGGTTTAAAAATCACATCAATTTATTTATTACTCAGTAAATATTTACTGAGTGTTTGTTACACCTCATGGTTTGTGTTAACTTTTCTGTTTAGCTGCAACTTATAATTCCTTTCTCTGATCTAAGCCAAGGGCAAATTTAAGAGCAAACAAAAATTTTCTTCTTTTTCGCTCAAGAAACATAACTTCTAGATTCTTTGTGAAAGAATGATATAATGGCATTCATTTGATTTATTGTGAGTGCTGTAAATGACCAAGTTTTGCAACATATTTTTCAAAGCTGATAAGGTATTAAGGATGAATATCAATTTTTGAAATTTTTCCAATTGTTCAGATTCTTAATTTAAAACATGTGTATCTTCATAAGATGCCTGATTCATGAACTATTATATATTCTGATTGATCTAGAGATAAATTTCTTAAGAGCACCATGAATTTATTACTTACATATTCAGTCAAGGAATTTATTTATATTAGAAAACCTTTTGTTGATTTGATTTTAGTTAGTTCCACATGTATCAATAAACTCCTAATACCAGCATGTTATTATTTTTCCTTACTTGTACCTGTAGGACATGCTTCCTGGGGTTCCTTCATAAACAAAATCTGCCTTTATTTCTTTCTTTCAAAAATTGTGTCTGGAATTTATGATATAGGTGGAGATGTATCTAAGGGAGAGAGTTAGTGTCCAAGAATGTCTTGACATTCCTAAAGCTCCAATAAAAACAACTTGAAAACTCCATTCTAAGGATAACGTATTGCATTATTTTACCTCCCACTACTTCAAAGAGTAAAGGGCACTTTATTTTTCTTTTCTCTAGACCCAACTCTTCAAAGTATTAACATATTCCCCTTTCTTCTGCTTCTATCTACAGCCAAGTGAACAATTACCTATTTTCCAAATCTATACATTTAAACACTTAAGGCATTAATAATTCCTCTTTATATTTTCCTATTGAATAATAAATATAATGATAAATATTGAGATTGTAGTTTCTCCCCAATAGGAACATTTCTCCAATCCTCAGTTAATCATCTTATTCTGTGGACCATTTCTGGTTGTAATTTCCTTTTAAAGGAAATTGTCATTCACATATTCACATTTCAAATCTGCTGGAGTTTACCTGTATCACTTTTGTTACATTGTAAGTAAAAGTAAGAAAAACATGTAGTCTTTTCAGCTTTAGAGAGGGTTCTGATGTTAACTACATATCTCTTTGCTTTCTATTTTGTGTTTACAACATTCATTTGCAAATACTAATGAAATCTGTAGATAGAACCCAGTGAAGTCTGAGGGACAATGGTTGCCATCATAGCTCAGTCCCTTTCTAATATGTAGTGGACTTTTCCAGGCCGGAGACCAGCCCTCATTTGTTTGGAGGAGGGATTAAGTTAATTAATGCATGATCTAATGCTCAATCAGAGACAGACTTACTTGAAGGTGTTGGGGCTTCTTAAGCATCGTTTGTCTCAGGAGTACTAACATCTCGGGGAGTAGGAATTTTATGTTAATGATTATTTTGTGTCACGATGTGTTGGCGTGGCCATGCTTATGTTTGATTATTTATGGTGCTGAGGATTGAACCCAGGGCCTTGGGCCAGGCAAGTGTCCTATCACCAAACCACATCTTCAGCCCTTGGACTAGGCAACTGCTCTACCAGGAACCACACTTTCCACTTTCCTTTCAAAGAACACGGAATGTGAGGGTAAAAAAAGTAGCCAAGTTTTAGTGGAAAGACACTGAAATTGTTTAATTTTAAACTCGATTCTTTCCAGCATCGTTTCAGCCACGGAAAGGTAGTTGAACTGACTCAGCCTGGTTTTGCTTTCCCTTACTGTGCTTTCGTAACTTTCTACTGGAATGATATGTGAAGAGAATGAATTAATAAACAAGCTGCTCTGAATTAATATTCGGCATTTTCCATCTAGACTCTTCAGGAATTTTTAGCAGCATTCTTTGACCTCCTACACTAGAAAGGCGCTCCATTTTCAAATCTCATGCTCAGCAGCATCACACGAGAATTTAGGTGTTTTCGGGGATGGTGGTATATACGTGTAATCTGTGCGTTCCTGAGGCAGTAGGACAAGTTACAGTCTAGCCTGAGCAAGTTACTTAGTGACTTAGGGAGAGCCGACCTCAAAAAAAAAAAAAAATGTCTGGGGATGTGGCTCAGTGTGAAGGCCCTGGGTTCACACACACACACACAGAGCGAGCGACACAGAATAAATGTAGGTACTTATAAAAAGTCTGTTGATGTGAGCAAAGAAATGTATCAAAACTGTATCTGATAAGAGTGTCACTGATAAAGTGTGGAAGGCTTGAGAGGTCATAGACACTTTCTATATTCCTGAGGAATTATTAGCCAGAACAATTTGAGTATGTGGGGGCTGGGAGTATAGCTCGATGACAGAAGAATCTGGGTTCAATATCCAGCATCAAAACAAATAAACAAAATAAAATTAATGTATACATAAGTTAGGTCTTGAGATAGTAGAAGTAACAGACTACATTTTGAACGTGTAGCTGTACAATTGGAACTAGAAATTAAAAACAAGCAATCATTGTGATGCAGTTAAAAATAATCTCTTAAAATGTCTAAAATTTTGCTAATTATTAACACACGATTATATGCTTGCCCTTTACTGTTGACCTCACGTGTCTTCAGAAGACAAACTTCTGACTTGTTCCGGCAAACAATTTTCTCTAATGCAATGTTTATGATCAAAATTCCACTACTCAAAAGCTGTATAATGTATAAACTATTTAAAACTATCTAGATACCAGTTTCCTTTCTTAAAAATAGTAGTGATGGTATTTGTAGACTAGACATTTTTGTTAGTAATAAATGGAATAATGTATGAAAATGCTTACCTCATTTCCTAGCACTACATAGTAAGTTATATATGTATATGCGTACATATATGTATGTGCAAATATATGTCATTTGTCATTTTTCTCACTATTACATTGCATAACTCACTGAAGAAATGTTCAAGATCCAGCTGTAGACATAGTTACGTACATGGGTACCTGTTTGTTTTAACTCTGGAATACCTAAAACATTTTCTATTCCTATGCATACAGGAAGAAAGTCAAAACCATTTGTAATTAATATATTTGTATTTATTTATTTATTTATTTATTTTTATTTTAAACCAAGAGCATGTATTAGTACATTCTACATACATTGGTCACATTCATTACATTTATTCTGTACCTATACATGGTGCATCTTGGTTCTCCCCCTCTCCCCCGCCCCTCCCCTCCCCTCTCCTCCCTCCCTCCCTATTTATAGCAGGTTCATTCATCATTTTCCATATTTTCCCTTTCCCCTCTCTTTCCCCTGTTGCCTTTCTGCTTTTCCCCTTCTTTCTTTCTAGCA
>PVJO010018527.1:0-36511 GCA_004026905.1 Hystrix cristata | reverse complement strand
AAATTTGGGAGGTTTAATTTTTTTGAGTTCTTTGTATATTCTAGATGTTAGATCTTTGTCTGATGGATAGCTAGCAAATATTTTTTCCCAGTCTGTGGGTTTTCGCCCTACTCTATTGGTGATTTCTTTTGCTGTGCAAAAACCTTTTAATAGCATGTGGTCCCAAGCACTGATTCTTTGTATTGTTTCCTGTGCAGTCTGGGTTTTGTTCATAAATTTTTTTCCTACCCCTATGTCTTCGAGTGTTCTTCCTATTCTCCAGTAAATTTAATCAGAAACTATATGATCTTTTGGCAATTTAATAACCACTTTTGTGCCTAGGTTTGTCCTCAAAAGTAAACAAACCAGGTGTAGTGGTACATGCTTGTAATCCCAGCACTCAGGAGGCTGAGGCAGGAAGACTGTCATGAGTTTGAGCCAGCCTGGGCTATATAGTGAGACCTTTTCTCAAAAAACAAAAAACAAACAAGCAAACAAAAACCCAAAATGAAATTAAAAACATTTGTCCATTTTTCCTGACTACTGCACATGACTACGGTAAAATGATGTAAAGAAAGCATTTAGGGTAAAAGACAACAAAAGACAATATAAATTTTAAGTACTATAGTTTGACTTATCTTGTATTTTCTATTTTAGAAAAGATTTTTAAAAATCTCCTTTTCCCCTGGCTTGTAATCGCTGGCCCAACTCTTTGTTACATGATATTTTATCTCTGAAGCAAGATTCCTTCTCTTTGCCTCTCTATGGTTCCTCTGATCATAGCTTTCCAGCTGGCTGGTTGAGGCACTCAGGAAGGAAAAGCAGCAGATACCTACCTATGGCAAAGATGGCAGCCTGTGCAAAGTCAACAGACACATCAGTGCAGTATCCTCGAAGCTCCTCGAGCACCTGCTGCACGTTCTCATCGTTCACCAGCTCACATAGTACCTCCACCTTCTGTAGCTTGATATAGTGGGGCTCCCAGTAGGAGCAAAAAAACTTTTTGTAGTGGCTGCTAAAGTGACCTGGCAAACTATGCAAGATCTGGCGCACATGACAAAGGGCAACAAAACAGAGCTCCCTGCTCTCAGAAGAACAAGCAGCTAGCAAAGGTCCCTTGACTCTCACGAGCACATCGGTTTGTACATGGGGGAACTTCTTTGCCAAAATCAGAAAGAGTTTGGTGGCTCCTATTACGACACCTGGGCTGCTGCTCTTGAGAAAGCTATCTAACAGATTGAGAATGTCAAACAGTTCCTCCTCACTGTGAGGTTGGTAGCGGAGCAGAAAGTTCAACACTTCAGCCTGGCCCCACTGGTCCAGTTTCAAAATTCTATCCAAGAAAGAAAACAAAAGTGCTATTTTACTAACAAAATTTGGACCATCTCCACGCTACTGTACATCGTAACAGGTGAGGATTCTTAAAAATAGGAAATACTATAACCAAATCATTCTTTTTACGTACTATTTAAAGTCAACACAAAATATCCTTTAAATTCCAAAATGCATTTAGACATGACCAGTATACACCAGATCCAGATTCTCTACGTTTTAAAACACCATCCATGGCTTAATTAATGACTACAGGGAGCCAGGCGTAGTGGTGCACGCTTGTAATCCCAGCAATCAGGAGGCGGAAACAGGAGGATCACTGTGAGTTCAAGGCCAGCCTGGGCTACATAGCGAGTTCAAGGTCAGTCTGAACTGCATAGCAAGACCCTGTCTGGGAAAAAAAAAAAAACAAAAACCAAAAAGAGAGTAATGACTGCAAGGGAATATCCTATCCCCACAGGATGTTTTTGCCATCTGTACATATCAAGAGAAACTAAGGAAAATAAAAGAAATTCTCTCAGTGAAATGTAAGGAAGTTAACAACTATGGTTAACTTTCTTTTCTACCCTACACAAGCTGTCCAAGACTTCTTCTTAATTCAGCATGTCAATAAGATCCTATCAGGATACAGAGATCATAATAAAAAGAGCACTGAAGCTTCCAAACCGATTTAAGAGATGGTGAGCGATGGGCTTATTGATGACAACACCTCCTTCGTGTTTCAAAATTTCCTCTAGAGATCTCAAACAGTTCACAACCACAATTGGATCCTGGTCCCGCAGCAAACTGTATAGCTCATTTACCAGGGCATCATCTATAAAGAACAATAATGATCTCAGATAAAGAAAAGCTTCAGAGTTAGAGGGATAGAGCAGAGAAATAGCCTCAGGCAAACAAAACTAACTACTTCGCTACAAAAATAATAAAAGCAGTAACGAAGCACAAGACATTAACTTCACACAGAGTAAGTGGGAAAAAAAGATAAAAAGAATTAAAATTAAAAACAAAATTGAGCTGGGGATTTAGCTCAGTGGTTAGAGTACTTGCCTAACAAGTGCAAGGCCCTGAGTTCAATCCCCAGCACAAAAAAAAAAAAGAAAAAGAAAGAAGTACAAAGTCAAACTTTGCCATCTCCAAAACTATTCTAAGTAGTTAAAACAAAGAA
The DNA here is from genome assembly GCA_004026905.1 of Hystrix cristata. NCBI lineage: Eukaryota > Metazoa > Chordata > Mammalia > Rodentia > Hystricidae > Hystrix > Hystrix cristata. The sequence continues at coordinate 34,035 of PVJO010018527.1, read as the reverse complement.
TTTCAGTTAGGCCCCAAAGAAAGGGCTTCTCTAATCTCAGAAAATATCAAACTTTGCATCCTACTTAAAGAGACACTCAAAGTGAAGCCACATTATTCTTTTCTCTCAAAGCTACATCATCTTTTACAAAGTGAGATACGTAACCAAGGCATGCATAAATACTGATCGTGGTGGATTACAATGAACTCACCTACTTCAGAGTCTCCATGAAGGTTATGCATTTTGGCACAGCCAAGGACTGCCACCCTCCTGACATATGAAGCCTTATCCCGCAGTCCGTTGAGAATGGGCTGTTGGATATATTCCTGCACACCAGGCATCCTAAGCAACGGATCCTGAAGTCAGTCAGGTCCTGAAATATTAGCTTTGACATAATTAACTCCTCTTCATATAACAAGAGTGTTTACGAAGGATATCTATCAGATCATGAGGAACTGGAGAAAGTCTCTACCCAACTTTAAAAGCCATCATTTGACTTTTCATTTGGAATAACACTGCACAGGGAGCAAAAATTGCTACACTAATTGGTTAAAAAATTTTTAAACAAAACGAGGACTATTTTATCAAGAGTGAGAATGGAAAATTCCCTTTCATAAAACCATATGAGGGAGAGGATGAATAAAGGATATAAAAAAAATAAGGTGTCTTATATACACATACCAATTCCCCACCATGAATGTAATCATTATGTATTGCAAACATGTACTAACTAAAATAAAAATTAAAAAAAAACTAGAACTAAAACCCCAAAACCATATGATATGGCTTACTAAGCCAAAGTAATGTCTGAAAAATCTGAGTTCAGGGCACAAGTGTTTTTCTTAAAATTAAGGAGTTCAAACAAATTGTCCTCATTAGAAACCTGCCCACGACCTTCTGAATGCATCAGTCACTGAAGACCAGGCAGGGCAGAGAGTACTCACCTGAGGCTACACATGCTCCGCAGTGCCAACCCTCGCACCATCGGGTTGGGGTCCGAGCAGTCCTTGCACAGTGTATTGATGGCCAGGAGAGCTAGGTCTGGTTTCAGGGGCGCATACGTGCACATGTACAGATAAACCAACTTCTTCTGAACAATATCTACTGTGGCGCTGGCCTTCACCATTTCCATGAAAACGCCAGACATGTCCAACCCCTGAGTCATGTGCCTGAAACCAAAATACATTGCAAGAAGTAAAATACAAAATCTTCAACCTACGAAGGAAGGAGTTCTACTTATACATGCTCTAGTTATCCAACTAGACTGTGATCTCTTAGAGGAATATGACTGGATCTATCTTGTCTATTACTGGACATAATACTTCACACCACAGGCAGACAATAAACACTGTTGTTCTGTTTGTTCAACACTTGTTGAATCACCAGTACATCCCAATGAAATTCACCTTTTACATTCCACAGATATGCTCTGGAGACATAATCGTGAAGAATGTATAGTCCCACACTTCTATGAACTCAAGCTTAATTAAGGAGCCAGACAAGAACACCACAAATTACAATACACTAGGTAAGTATTTAAACAGAAGTAATGTATAAGATACAGAGAGGATCCAAAGGACTGAGAAGTCAAAAAATGTTTCTTCACAGAAGTAATACTTTAGGTGAAATGATCAGGAAGCTCACTAGGAAGATGTGATGAGTTAATGATGTATGCTATAAGGTAGGTAGGCGTGAGCAAGAACAGAACATTCTTTTGAAAAGCTACAGGTAGTTGAATTAACAGTGTGATCCTCAGGTGAATGGTAAGAAGTTTGGACTGTATTTTGTAGATCACTGTTTCTCAAATTGTGAACCTAGACTACTAGAATTAGCTGAGATGTTTGTTAAAAGTACAGATTCCTGGGGTTCAGGATTTACCTCAGTGGTAGAGTGCTTGCCTAGCAAGCACAAGGCCCTGAGTCCAATCCCTAGCACCAAAAAAAAAAAAAAAAAGTAAAATAATATAAAAACAGATTTCTGTGTTCCATCTCACCGTACTGAAATCGAATTGCTGAACTGTATTTTTTTTTTTTTTTTTTTTTAGTGCTCGGATTGAACTCAGGGCCTTGGGCTTGCAAGGCAAGCACTCTAACCACTGAGCTAAATCCCCAGCTCCTGAATTGTATTTTTTTAAAAAAGCACCCCAGCCATGGTGGCACATGCCTGAAATCCCAGTGCTCAGGAGGCTGAGGCAGGAGAATTGGGGTGAGTTCAAGGCCAGCCTGAACTAGGTAGCCAGATCCTGTCTCAAAAAACAAAAAAACCAAATAAATACATAAATAATAATTAAAAGAGCATCCCAAGGATCTTTTATGCATACTAAAGTCTGTGAACCAGAGCTGTAGGTTCATGTGTTCATATTTGAACAACAAAAAAATTCTAAATGAATTCCAGAGGCAAGATGATCTAGTGAGCTACTACTACAGTTGGCTTTGGTAATCAGCCAAAATAACAAAAGTGCCAATAAAAAAAGGAGAGGATAAAAAAATGAGAGAATATTTAGGACTATTTATATCATCTGACATGAGAAGTGAACGATCAGATGTTATTAAGTTTGAGTAGCACGCTCAGTAGGCTGGCTGGTGACATTCTGCAGAACAAACATAAGCTGAAGAGCACGTTTGGGGAAGAGGGAAAACTACTGGTGCTATTTTTGCCATAACTTTGATGAACTATCCAGGTGAAAACGCCAAGCAGACAGTGGGATAGGCGAGTCTGAAGCTAGATGTAGAAGATCCAGGAGTCAGCAGTGTGTGTAATTGTTCCAGCTTGTGATATAAAGAAAACCACTAAGGTGAGTAAAAGATTCCACAAGAGAGACTGAGATAGCACTCCAGAGAAGCAGGATAAAACCGAGTGTGAACGTTCATTTACTGTTTGGGGGTGGAGAGCTGATGGAAATTGCAAAGTGGGCTGCAGGCTGGGTGGGGTTGGGACGCTAAGACAGGAAGGTGATACCTAATCACTCGCTGGATGACATTCCGGTAGCGCAGCCTATCAGCCTGAATGTGAGGGTTACACAGAGCCTTCTTCAGTTCCTTCACCACGTCCGCGGAGCCGAGGTACGGCATCGTCTCCAACAGTCCCGGGGCCTTTCCCACGGATCCCTGGGTAACTTGTAGGCTCCTTCTAGTCCTGAGGTGGGAGCCTGAGTAAAGGAAATGCGGGTCAGTGAAAAGACTAAAAGGCGAGATCTCGCCCCAGCCTTGGTCCCCTCAGGGCCGGAAGCTATTCGCTCCGACACCCACACATCAACCCCCTTGGCTCCCCAGAAGCCTTTAAACCCTAGTTTAGACCCGCAGGATCTGCGCTCGCTCCCTCCACAGACCCGCGTTGCTCCGATTTGTAACCCCGCCGCCGCCAGGCCGCAGACCCCTCCCTCTCCAGGACCAGCCTTTCTAGCGCCTCCGAGCAGTAGCTGTCACCGATAGGCCCAATTGCGCTTTCGGCGGAAGTCCCGCCCACCCCCCGAGAAACCTCTCGGAGCCGCTGCCACTCACGCTGCGATCACCGAGCGCAGCCCAGGCCTCGACCTTAGGGTGCCCTTCCCCCAACCTCTCACCTCCCGGCGCAGCCGCGCCGCTCCAGTGGAGCTGCGGCGGGCTCGGAGATCGGCTACTTGGGGCTGTCTCCTCCCAGCAGCGCGCGCTTTGATTGCCGGCTCGGCCTCCGCGCCCGCGCGCGTTGAGGGGAGTGGCGCTGTGTGATTGCCTTCGGCGAGGTGCCCTCCCGCCACCGGACGCTCCCGGGCCCAGCCACTTCCTTCTTACTGCCCACTCTAGTACCTTGTTCCTCTACTGACTTGGCTTTCCTTTAGGGCCTCTGGCCTTGTTCTTGCCCCAGTATGTTTTCTGGGGCGCCGCTGAATCCTCGCGCAGAAGCCCTGTCCCCGCGAAGATCCCACTGGTGACTCCAGCCTCGCCATCATGAACGGGGTCCTGATCCCCCATACGCCCATTGCTGTGGACTTCTGGAGCCTGCGCCGGGCTGGTGCCGCGCGGCTCTTCTTCCTGTCCCACATGCATTCGGACCACACGGTGGGCCTGTCTAGCACTTGGGCCCGGCCCCTCTACTGCTCCCCAGTCACTGCCCACCTTTTGCATCGTCACCTACAGGTATGGGGGCTGGAATTGGCCTCTGAGAGCTGGTCCAGGCGCCTGGGTGGGAACTTCCGATGTCTTCCTGGCCTTGGAATCACAGTGGGTCCAGGAAGATTGATTTTTACAAATTCAGGAATTGTTTGAGCCCAGAGGTGCATCTTTGCTCAGGGTAGGAATGTGACTTCGTGCCAACCTACTAGAGGTGTTGTAGCTCTGAGCTGGGAAGATCATTGAGTTCAGCCCTTTAATTTAAACTAGACCAATGTTTCTCAAACTTGCCTTTAAAAAATCCAGTTACCCTGGAGATGTGACTCAGTGGAAGAATGCTTGCCTAGCATGTGCAAGGCCCTCTGTTTGAACCCCAGCAAGGCCTCCACCCAATAAATAAAAGGAAGTCACCCAATATGCTAGGTAAATCTAGAGTCTCCAGCCTTTATTCGCACCCCCCACCCATTCGGTAAATATGATTGGTGTGGGTCCTAAGAATCTGACTGGGAATTTTTTTAAACCATTGCCTCCAAGGGTTTATTATGATAAGGAAAAAATTTGAGAATCTCTGACTAGACTATTTTCAAATTTTTAATTGACAGCTGTATAAAGGTTGGGATAGGGAGCAAGAAGAAAAAGACAGACTAGACTCCTTGATCCTGCAGTGTGGGTGTTAGGCCACTGGGATAACCACCTGTTTCCTCAGGTCTCTAAGCAGTGGATCCGAGTCCTGGAAGTTGGTGAGAGCCATGTATTGCCTCTAGATGAAATTGGAAGAGAGACCATGACTGTAACCCTCATTGATGCCAATCACTGTCCTGGTTCTGTCATGTTTCTCTTTGAAGGATACTTTGGAACCATCCTCTACACAGGTAGGCTTCCCAAGACTTCCCTCTTACTTTCCAGCTAGGATACTACTTTGAGCAGCCTTCACTCTTGAAAAAAAGTGCAGGGGTTGGGGATTGGTAGAGTGCTTACCTAGTAAGCGCAAGGCCCTGAGGTCAGTCCCCAGCACTCCAAAAAAAGTGCCAGGTCTTCTATCTCCACCCTGTACAAGCACAGTGACTCCTTCTCCACCAATATCTCACTCTTTGACAGTCCAAACCTTGTAAAGTGTATGTAATTAAAATCAGGAGCAGGATGGACACATTTCCACAAAGAGGCTGTATTACACAGTTTGGTGCCAGGATGCATAATAGTTTTTCCACAGATCAGTAAGCCAATGCCCATCAGTTGTGGGAGGTGGGAAGAGGCTTGTTTTTTTTATCTTTTTGTCACTTACCCTTTGCTTTCCCCCAATAAATTTTTCCAGGTGATTTTCGATATACACCATCCATGCTGAAGGAGCCAGCCCTGACACTGGGGAAGCAGATCCATACTTTATATTTAGACAACACCAATTGCAACCCGGCCCTTGTTCTTCCTTCCCAACAGGAAGCTGCCCACCAAATTATCCAGCTCATCCGAAGGCATCCACAACATAACATAAAGATCGGTGAGTTGTTTCCCTAATAGCTAGCACATCTAGGTTCTTTGAGGCTTCTTACATCTTTCAAGTCTTTGTGCATCTCTTGCTTTGTCCATGAAACCTACCCTGACCGCCTTATTTAAAATTGCAGCTTTACCACCATCCTCACTTCTACATTTCCAACTCCTGATCCCCTGTAGCAGTCCAACTTTTTCATTTTTTATTGTATTTATAATCTCCCCATAGTCTCTAGATTTATTTTCTGGGGGGGGTTGAGGTTTTTGGAGACAGGGTCTCACTATGCAGTTCTGGCTGGCCTTGAACTCAGAGATCTTCCTGCCTCAGCCTCCCGAGTGCTGGGATTATAGGCATGTGCCACCATGCCCAGCACTTTATTGATGATTGAATGATTGAGACAGAGTCTTGTATGTAGTTCAGGCTAGCCTTAAATTCTGGATCTTCCTGCCTCAGCCCCCGAAGTGCTAGAATTCCAAGCATGTGTCATGACACCCAGCTTTATATGTTTTTAGTGTGCTTTTGTTTATTATTTATTGTCTGTGTCCCTCTTCCCCTGTGTGTACACAGACACACACGGTTGTAAACTCCACGACCTTCTGGATGGAAGAGGGAGGAAGCTTTGCATGTTTGTGAAGCAGAGAAGCAGCAGCAGTGTGAAGCAGCAGCAGTGTGACAGGTGCACAGTGGGCAAGGAGGCTGGAAAGGGAGGAAGGGCTAGACTGCTGCTTTAAACTTGATCTTAAACTGACCAAGACTTGGTAAAGGGTTTTAAGAAGAAGAGGGACATTATTGCACCCATCACCTTATAATGTACTCCAAAATTTACATCTTTATTGTGTTTATTTTTTGTCTGTCTCCCCATGGTAGAATGTAAGTTCTCCATGATAAGGCTCTTTGGTTTATTATAGATAAGTTCTTATGTTCATTCTTGATAAAGAAATGTTCAATAAATATGTTATAGGCACAAATGAAATTTATCAGAACAAAGATATGAGTGTTCTGCTTTAAATTAGATACATTAAGAAAACAGCTCTTTGCTTTTTCTGGTGATTCTACAATGGTACAAAACATTTTGGTAAAGCAGCCATGGTGGTGCGGTCCTGTGACTTAACTCTGAGAGGCTGAACGGGCTGGGCAGTTTAGTGACTTAGCAAGAATGTGTCTCAAAATAAAAAAGAATTGGGGATGTAGCTCAATGTAAAGGCCTTGGATACAATTTTTAAAAAAACAAAAAAAAATGGGGAGACTCTTCTTTTGGAGTTGTCTTTTTGAGAGATAGTTTGTGAAAATCAATTTTTGTTTTAAAAAATGTAACAGATTTAGTTCTAGGTGTTTTTTTATTTTTGGTTGTTTCCAAAATTGTAAGTCCACAAAAGGGAGCCATTATGAATATTTTAAAAAGGCATATCCCAACTCTGAAAGAAGTTTCAAAGTGAGGTTAAACAAAAGCACTGAAAAAATTATAATGTTAAGTAGAAAAAAGATTAAGATACAAGCTATATGTACATTTCCCCAAGAAAAATATGATTATTATGTATCACAAACTTAAAAAATTATATACCTTTCAGAATGATTATCAAATTGATTGAGAAATACTCTCAGGATTGCTTAACTGCTGATAAGGAAATACCATCCCTAACCATTTTTGAAATTTTCAATGTAGAATTTTTTTAGAGGAGCATTGCTGGGTAGAAAGGTACTGTGGTAGGGCTCGATTAATTTTGTAAATATGTAAGTCCCTACTAGTACAGAGTATCCAATAGGCAGTGGGATATAAAAATCTGTAAATAGGGTCTCTGACTCTGAGGGTTTATAGTCTAATAATGAAGGACCTAGAGAGAAGAAAAAAATGGCAATATATAGAGAGAAAAAAATCAGCTGAATTTGTGCCCAAAGACTGAAAATTTGAACCATATTCAAGAATAAAGCAGATATAAAACAAATATTATGCTGGGGCTTGAACCCAGGGCGTTGTGCTTGCTAGGCGAGCACTCTAATCACTGAGCTAAATCCCCAGCTGAAATACATGTTCTTTTAAGGAGTTCACAGTCTAGCTGTGGATTTGAAATAGAGTTCAGAAGATGTCTGAGAACACATATTAAATAACTTCCTGTCTTTGTTACCATAAACCATTACCCAAATTCACATCTCCTTTTTTTCCTTTTTGTTAGTTTGTTCTGTTTTTTTGAGGGGGTGCTAGGTATCAAACTCAGAGCCTTGTGTTTGCATTTGTTGTTTTTTGAGACAGGGTCTCACTATATAGTTCAAAATGGCCTTGAATTCACAGATCCTCCTGCCTCGGCCTCTGAGTGCTGGGGTTATAGGCATGTGCTACCACACCCAGCTCTTCTCCATCTATTTCTTCTATCTGAACCTTCCAGCTCTTCTCCATCTATTTCTTCTATCTGAACCTTGCACTAGGCTTCTTCTCATCCATGCCACTGAAAAGCAATGCTGCTTTTTTCCCTCCTAACCCTGCTCTGATATTAATCCTCATTATAATAAACCATTTTCCTGCTTCTGACTCCTGAATGGCTCTGCTTCACTTACAGAATTAAATCCCCCTCCTCAGCAGTATATACAGTGCCCTCTAATAAGTAGCCTTGACTTACCTCTGTGGTGTCATTTCTCACCAAGTCCTTCTATAGTAACACTGAAGTGGCTCCTCTTAAAATGTTTTCCAGCATAACTTTCCTTGCCAAGATTAACCCATACCTCTTAAGATGTAGCTCAGCTGTCATTTTCCAGAAACTTTTCCTAATTTTGTCAACTGGTAGCTACTCTTTTGTGCTCTTATCACACTGTGTGCATATGTCTAATATTGGCCTTAAATGCACTGTTTTTGGGTCTGCATGTACCATATTTACCCCCGGATAAGGCCAGGTCTTATGTTAGTTTATGCTCCAAAAGACACAATAGGGCTTATTTTCAGGGGATATCTTATTTTTGCATGTATAACAATGTACACTTATTCACGTACAGAAATCTACATTTATTGAAATACAGTCATGTCATCTTTTTCTAGAATATCGTTATAACTCTCCAAAACCCCAGATTCTGGCCTGAATTTCTTGTGACTCCATTTCCTATAGAACCATTGGCTCCCATCTTATGTCCAGCAATAGAACTCTCCTTAAATAAGCACTTCTTGTCTATGTGGCGTGCTCATAGTACAATGGCAACACAGCTGTCAATGATTTTACCCCATGAATTCTTCACCAAAGTCATGACCTGTTGCAGGCTGTCTTCACAAAGTTTCCATTAAATCAAGTGTTAATTGAAGACTTACAAGACAGAAGTGGCAACACAAATGATGATGGTTTGACTGTTAAAATGATGATGGTCCACATAAAAGTGATGGAAAATTGTAGGCACCAAAATTCAGAAAACATTTCTCTATTTCACACATGTGCATTAAATACATCTGTCACAACACATGACGTATTGAATTTTGAAGGTTCATATTAGACAACCATGTCTGTTATCAGTGTACATGTTATTTGAGTGTTGTGTCTGTACTCCAGTTGGTCATTTGGCAACAAGTTTCATCTGTTTACATAGGCGTTTACTTCTCATCCAAAGAAGCCTCCTTGGCTATTTACAAATACTTAATTTTAACTCATATTATCATTTCTTTTAAGTATTAATATCAACATTATTTACTTATATTTAATTGTATATTAATATTATTATGTAATTCAGTACATCTGTCATATGTTCCAATTGATATACTAAACGTGCCTGTCTACCTGATGATCTCAACTGGGGCCTATTTTCAGGGTAGGGCTTATATTATAAGCCTCCTGAAAAAAATCATGCTAGGGCTTATTTTCTGGGTAGGTCTCATTTTCGGGGAAATACAGTAGATGGCATTCCTGGAGGGCTGAGTCTTTTTTATTGTTTATTCATTTTCATAGTGACTAACGCCTGATAGATGCTTTCTTTTGTTGAACTGAATGACTGAGTGGATTCTGTGTATCTTTGCTCCTTATTCTCCATATAACTCAGTTCAAATACCACCTCTTCCCTGAGGTACTCCCTGAATCAACCTATGAATTCTGTTTGTTTTGTTAAACATTTGGTTGTTTTGTTGGGATTTGCCAATAGCCTCATTCTCTTCTTTTACTTTCTCCAATCCCTTTAACATTGTTCAGGGCTCTATAGCCTGGGAAAGGAATCATTGCTGGAGCAGCTGGCCCTGGAGTTTCGGACTCGGGTGGTATTGAGTCCTCGGCGCCTGGAGTTGGTACAGTTACTGGGCCTGGCAGATGTGTTCACAGTGGAAGAGAAGGCTGGCCGCATCTATGCTGTGGACCACATGGAGATCTGCCGTTCCGCCTTGCTGCATTGGAACCAGACCCACCCAACCATTGCTATCCTTCCCACAAGCCGGAAAATCCACAGATCCCACCCTGACATCCACATCATCCCTTATTCGGACCATTCCTCCTACTCTGAGCTCTGTGCCTTTGTTGCAGCACTAAAGCCCTGCAAGGTGGTGCCCATTGTCAGTCGACAACCTTGTGGGGACTTCATTCAGACCAGCCTCAGCCCCATGCTCCCTATTCCCCTGATTCCAGACTCTGTGCAGCAGTACATGAGTACCTCCTCTAAAAAAACAGAGTTTCTCTGGCTGTTAGAAAGGAGGTTAAAGAGGCCAAGAATCCAAGGTGTTGTGTTTGAATCTCCTCAGGAAAATGCTGATAAATCTCAAGCTGACAGAGACTCAAAGAAGACCAAGAAAGAAAACCTTTGTCTTTGTCCTAGGGACCTTGAGAAGCAGCCTTCCTTCCATCCTTTGAGGGTCAAGAAGCAATTGTTCCCAGACCTGTGCAGCAAAGAATGGGATAAGAAAGTCCCTTTCCATGAGTCCCAGAAGATGGCAACTGGGTTGACTGCCCCCTTGGGATTTTCAGATGAGTTTCTCTCTACAGAAACCAGGGAGGCAATAGGCTTAGGCCCCCTCTTGATACCTAGGGGAGACAATAAGGGCACCGCAGCCACAGGGAAACAAAGCGCCTGGATAGATCATGATTCTCCCCTGTCTCATAGAGACAGTGCTGCTCCTTTTCTAGCTACTGAGTCCAGAGACCTGGCACTAAAATACCTTCTGACACCAGTGAACTTTTTCCAGGAAGGGTTCTCTTCCAGGAGCTTTGACCAGCAAGTGGAAAAATACCATAAACCCATACTGAGATACAGGCAGGAGACTACAGAATGACGGCCTTGTTTGTTACAGCACTGCAGTTTGAAGAATAGTAGCTGATGACTAGTAGTGATGGTTTTGGGCCTTATCTATCTCTTCTTTTTTTTCTTTAAGTACTGGGGAACAAACCAGGGGCACTTAACCACTTAGCTGCATTCTCAGCCCTTTTATTTTTTGAGACAGGGTCTCACTAAATTGCCCGAGTAGGACTCAAACTTGTGATACTCCTGGTTCACCCTCTCTAAGTATGTCACTGTACCCTGCTCTGGCCTTTACTTATCTATTCAGGATCCTGTGGGCTCGTCCTGGAGCAGTACTTCTCAAAGCTTGTTTACTGGATTCCTGGTACCGTTTGTTGACTGTGTTTTAAAAAAAACACTTCATTCTAAACTCTTCAGAATGTGTATGAGCATATGAAAGGTTCTTTTTTGGGGGTGTGTGCTGGGGATTGAACTCCGGGCCTTGCACTTGCTAGGCAAGTGTTCTACCACTTGAGCTAAATCCCCAACCCCTTTTTGGGGAGGGGGTATTAAAGGTTCTTAGAAGTCCTTCAGTAATGTAATCTGTTTAATTTTGTTTAACCTAGTATTTCTCAAGTGAACTATAATCCTTTTATGTGGGTGCAGACAGAGCATCAATCAAAAAGGACCAGGTTATTCCCATTGTTATTTTGGGTGTTTTGTGCCTTTCCCCATCCCCTCTTTCTCTTCCCAGATAAAACTCCCTAGCTAGTTCTAGATTTTAAACTTTTTAAAATCCTATAAGAAAATTAAAAAACAAAGAATAAATAAAATCCTATATATTTCTTTGTTTGAGATAAGGTCTTGCTATGTAGTTCAGGCTGGCCTTGAACTCCCTGTAGCCCAGGTTAATGACCCTCCTCCTTTAGCTTCCCCAGTGCTGGGATTACAGCCACATGCCATCAAGCCTAGCCTAGTTTTTAGATTATGAGCTATGCCTGGAGGATGAAATGGTGGCCCGACCAGCACGTTCCAGTCTTGAGTATCACTGACTTGCTGTGACCCCATCCAAGTCACTTCCTGTCTCTGCCTCTGGGAAGGAACAGGAAATGATGAAGAGGACTTGGAACAGTGGTGAAAAATTCCACCCTCTGCCTCTTTCATGAGGGATACAGTTAGTGTCACTGGGGACTCATCTGGAACAGAGCCAGCTCGGGGGCTGGGCACCCCTCACCAAGATAGTACCAGGAACCCAGCTGAACATTAAGGCTTAGGATGTGCCAGGGCTCCTGGCTGCCTGGGGGCACTCTTTGGCTGAAATAAAGTCACAAAAGATCAAATGTGCTACCAGATACTACTTTGATTGTTCACATAGCTGGGATGTTTGAGTTTGGGAGCCAGAGCACACTGGTTTGAGTAGGGAGCCAGAGCACACAGCCTGTTTGTTTTAGTATCCAGGGAAGAGACCAAGGAGCCAGCTGGCTGGAAGGGGTGGGGGGTGCAGTTCTGCCCTGTCCTTCTGTTCAAAGCCTGACAAAATGCCAAACCAATAAGCAGGACAGCTGATACACAGCCATGTGGAAATGAACCCTGAGAGGGCACAGACATGAGCTGGGCATGTGGAACAAAACTGCTTCAGTATAGACCTAGAGCTTAACAACAAAGAAGGCTGTTTCTTACCCTAGGAGAAAACGTTTGCTACTTTTGAAGGGGGAAGTGAAGAATTTAGAAAGCGAAATAAGGCCTTGCTCTTGGGCAAGCTGTACAGAACTCTTCGTCAGTGACCTGTGCTGTAAGCTTCCCAAGGACCCACCAGGAGCCACAGCAGGCAAGGCAAGAGGTACAGCAGGAAATCTGGGTATTGTCTGGGCTTGAATCCAAGCACCCTGGGCAAGTTGGTTGAATAGTGGAGCGTCAGTTCCTCAACTATAGAATAGGAACTGAGATGCCTACCTCTCATAATTGCTGTGGGGATTAAATGGTAAATTCTCCCAGTTTAGTGTCTGGGTATTTCATGATGGGTATTTCAAATGTTGGTTCTTGGGTCTGGAAGCATAGCTCAGTGGTAGTTGTGCAAGCTTAACCTTGGGTTCAATATTAAGCACTACCGCACTACCAAAAAAAAAGTAGTCTCTTCTGGCTCTTCAAAAAAAATTATATATAAAACAAACTGGAAATCACATAAAAATATAAAGAAAAACATCAATTGTGATTCTTCCATAAAGATCAGTTGGTGTGATGACTAATTCTATGCATGTGAATGTGTTAAATATATGTTTTATTCAAAACTGGGAGCCGGGCAGGGTGGCGCTCACCTGTAATCCCAGCACTGGGCAAGTTGAGTGTCTTAGTTACTTTTCTGTCATTGCTGAGACAAAATGCCCAACACCCAAAGTTAGGGGAAGAAAGGTTTACTTAGCTCACAGTTTGTAGAGGTTTCAGTCCACAGTCAGCTGGGTCCGAGGCAGGGTGGCATGGCAGATAGGCAGAAGGCAGCAAGCAAGCAAGGGAAGCAAAAAAGGGGCCTAAGCAGCTTCTTCCTGTGCCTTATATTTTATCCAGGCTACTAGGATTAGGGCGGTGCCAAACCAATCAGTGGATTGATTTCATAATCATACACCCTTAATCGAAGCATCACACACTCTAGATTCAGCCGTCTCTTACCACATGAGGCTTTGGGGGGATGTTTAGGCACAAAGCATAACACCAAGGCAGTAGGATTGCTGAGTTTGAGACCAGCCTTGGCTCTGTAGCAAGTTCAAGGCCAGCCTGAAATACAGGTGAGACCCTGCTCAAAAAAAAAAAAAAAAGGGATAATACTATATGTAATTTTAAATCCTGCATTTTACTTTTTTAATACCTTAAGCATTTTATTGTACCATTAAATATTATTCAGAAGTGTCACTTTAAATAGTTGTGCGCTAAAGTTGTTCCCACATGAGCTGACATTTTGTGTACTATTTAAAATTATTCATATTACAATGAATGATTTTAAGCATATGCCTTGGGGTTTTTGTTTATTAGAGAAAATTACTGGAAGTAGGGTTACTATTTAAAGTTGTTGGGGTTGGGGATATAGTTCAGTGGTAGAGCGCTTGTCTAGCAAGCAAATGGCCCTGAGTTTGATCCCCAGTACCCCTCCCAAAAAACTTGGTGCAAATTACATCAAGTTGCCACCAGAAAGGTTTCTTTACCATCTTTTCTGCAGAAAATATCATTAAAATACCTTGAAGCCTCATTAAGTTTATTTTTTTTTCCTTTTTTTTTTTTGGTGCTGGGGATTGAACTCAGGACCTGGCACTTGGAAGGCAAGGACTCTAACCACTGATCTAAATCCCCAGCCTGAAGCCTGGGGATTTAAATTTAGAAGATATCACTAGAATGGTAAATGGAATGTCATTGTATGTGTTAAGGAAATAAATATTTACCAATAATATTTAATAATATTTTAAGTAATGTCATAAAAATAATATTTACTGCCTTTCTCTAAGAGTCTTTAGCTGTCTCACTTCTGTGTGACACACAGGTGGCTGAGACAGATAAGGTGGTTCTCAGTATAGGGGCCCCCACACTGGTGTTATCTTCTAGCAACAAGGAAGCCTATCCACTTCTGGCATGTGGCGTGTCATATATGTTCCATGAAGTAGGATCTATGTGTATTTAAACTTCGAAGAATTTAGTTGTTGGTGGCATGTTTGTGTTTTAATAATGAGATAATTCCATAGTATTCTACTAAAGTAAAAATGTCTCACATACTAGAGATTACCAGTTGCCTTGTTTAATTTCTCAAGGCTTTCATAGAAAAATGCAGTGTCGTATATATCCTTAAGTAGCCAAATAAAGTTAATCTATTTTTAGAATCTAAGGATGGACCCCACAGATGTACGAAAATCTTATAATTAGGCTTGAAGGTAGCTGGAAAAAGAATGTTCCCTAGAGATCCATTAATTATTTGTTTCACGATCAGTGGGAGAAGTTGTACTTTTCCACAAGGACACTGGCAGTAGTTTAAGTCTCTTCATAGGAAAAAAATCCACCTGATACATTTTGGGGACCATCTCTCATTTCTGACCCAAATTGCCCTTTATGGTAGGAAATAGGAGATGGTGAATTTGCTTTTTTCTGGCAGAAAAAGTTTTCTCTGGGCCTGGGTTCTCTACTCCAATTCTACTCCCCAAAGAACAGCTCTCTCTGCATTCCTGGAGTGGCTTTTAAGTAGGAGAAATGTGTGGGGTCCATGTGCACATATTTCGATGCTGCCACTAAAGCATAGCCGTCAGCCTGTTATCTGCCTCCTCCTGCCCACCCACTTCAACCACCACAATCGCTCTTTTTTTCTTTCTTCTTTTCAACTTTCTTTTTAAGGATTGAACCTAGGGCCATCCCACTGAGCTATACTCCCAATCCCTTTTTTCACTTGTATTTTGGTTTTTTTTGTTTGTTTGTTTTGTTTTTTTGGGTGCTGGGGATTGAACTCAAGGCCTTGCACTTGCTAAGCAAGCACTCTACCACTTGAGCTAAATCTCCAGCCCCTTTACTTGTATTTTGAAATGGGGTCTCACTAAGTTGCCCAGGCTGGACTCAAACTTGGAATTTCCTGCCTCACCTTCCTGAAGTACTGGGATTACAGGCATGTGTCACCATGCCCCACTAACAAGCTCTTATTTCTGGTGTTCGTGACACTTTTCCTTCTTACCTAGGACATCACACCAGTGAAGAATACTGCTCTCCCTTATTTGTGTGAGGCTACATCGACCTGTAAGGGATTCTCAGAATGGTTAAACTTGTTTTTATTTTGACCACATTGCTTTTATTTAGCTCAAGCCTACCACCATTACTCTCATTCCTGGGGACTTTGCCTTCTTTGACCATATTCTTGAGCCACTAGATCTTAGAAATAGATCTAGTGGCCGAATCTTAGACTTGGTTCTTTTCTTGGGCCAGTAGCTTACTGAATCATCTTACAATCACATAAAACTTCTGTTTATACATCATTGTATTATGGCTATTTTACCAGTCCTGGATTCTCTCACTGAATAATAACAACTTCGAGTGGAGGCCAGAGTTTGTTCTCAGTGCTGGAATCCCATCAGTGTGCTCACTGAAAGGTGTGCTTTTGAGGAAATAAGGAAATTGAGTCAAACTCACTCACCCTACTAATATGGCTGTGTGGCAACAAAATATCAGGTGGGACTCAAACTTCTGATGTTTGAGGAGTTAGGGATATTAAATTTGAAGAAATCCTGATGCTCAGTTTCTTCAAATTTCTACTCATCTTCCAGGCTTATACAACTGCCCCAGGCTTATACAACTGGGCTGGAGATCAAGCCCAGGGTTACTGTACCACTGAGCTACATCCTCAGCCTCTTAACATTCTGAGACAGAATCTCACTCAACTGCCCAGAATGGCCTCATACAATCTTCCTGCCTCAGCCTCTCAAGTAACTGGGATTATAGATGTGTCACCACACCCAACTCAATCTGCTTTTTAATTTCCTTCCAATTGGTGGGATAAAAATTCTTCTTAGATTACCTCTTACTATGAAGATATTTCCTGTACTCAATAACTTTCGGGAACCCAAACTATTCAGCTGAACATTTTAGGTTCGTGTAATGTAAGGTCCAACCTAGCCTTCTAGTCTTAACTCCTAGGATTCTCTTATCTGCAAGACAGTATGTCATAGTGGGAAATACCTGGATTTTTGAGTTAGGAAGTTGGCTTGGAAATAATGATGCTGTGATTTACTAGCTATGTATATAATATCAAGCAAGTTGCTTATCTCTTCAGCAAATAAGGTTCGTTCATTTGTGGGAAATAGGAAAGCCTCATAGGGTTTTGGGGAAAAATGACATGGGACAAAGCAACCGAAGTGTCGCAAAAACATCCTATAAATTTTCAAAAAATATAAAAAAATTTTTTCAAAAAATATTGTTGCTTAATCATCTCTGCCGTATTTTAAATTCTGCTTTCAGTGAGTGTTGGCTATTCCCAGTGCCTACCCTACAGAATGCCATGGCTAATCCTACCTTCCAGGCCCTGGAAAATCTACTGAGGGATTGGCTGATGAAAGTACTTCCTGGTAAGGAGGTCCCTGGAGTCAAGTTCAGTCAGAAGAACCATTACCTGAAGCATCAAAGATGGAAAAAGAGTAGAGTGAAATCATAATAAATCTCAAATGCTGGGGCTGGGAATTTAGCACAGTGGTTAGAGTACTTACCTCACAAGCACAAGACCCCGAGTTCGATCCCCAGCATGCAAAAAAAAAAAAAACACACACACACACACACACACACACACACAAATCTCAAATGCTATGCTATTCAGGTTTAACTATAAATCTCAAGGTAATAACAAAATACAACAGAACTCGAGGTTGGGGATTTAGCACAGTGGTTAGAGTGCTTGCCTAGCAAGTACAAGGCCCTGAGTTCGATCCCCAGCAAAACAAAACAAAGCAAAACAAAACAAAACAATAGAACAAGTGGTGGATCAGAGGCCCAGAGAGTTGAAGAGTTATACAGGCAGAGCAGGCTGGGCTGAGTAAAGAAAGGGGCAGATACTATGCTTGATCTAGTTCTAGGTTCTTCTGTAAACCATCAACCTTAAATCAGTTCACTCGTATCACCACAAATTTCAGCCCTGTTATCTTCAAAGCTGCTCCTCATTTCCTTATATCCTTGACCCACCTTCTCTCCCATACACTTCAGTAGTTATTCCAAACCTTTATGACGCAACGTTTTACAACATATGAAGCCTTAGGAAGACACCTTTCAGCATTCAGGGTACCAAGCTATGGTGTCCTGAGGCAAATTCCTTGGATCACAGGAACAGGACTGGTTGCCCAGTCTCATTTCCAAGTTGGCAGAATCACTCCCTCTGTGTTGTAGTCCTGCTTAAGCCCCAGGCACTCTCAGGAATTCAAGTCTTTAAGGTCAAATCCTCACCCCTACCTCCTTTTACTAGGCTCTCAGTGAGGTAGGAGACTAGGGCATAGCAACATGGCTGGAGCAGTTGGGTACAATCCGCCAATTGAGGAGACGTTAACACAGGCGCAGAGCAGCAGCTCCCGAACCTGACTCGGGAACAAGCCACGCCTAGCACCTCACAGCAATCTTCTAGTATGCGAGCACACCTGGATCAACTATGAAAGAAGATACATAAAGGTGGCAGCAGTGGACTTCATGCCACTGCCCTCTTGTTCTTGCAGTGGTCCATTCTGCTTGTAGGATAAATCTTCTCTTTTTCCTTCAAAGCACCCTTTACTCCTTGAGCACTTCTTTTGTGCTTCTTTTCCTTTTCTTCTTATTTCTGCCCTAAAATGAACAGTAATCTCTCACATTAACCAACTGTCCTTACCAACTCACTGAATGGGACAGTAAGAAACTGGAATACATTGCTGGTTCCTACTCCACCCGAAAACATTAGGACTCCAGTTCTGTGATCAGCAAATTCCCCTGTGTCCTCAATATCTCTTCTGGAAGTCTTCTACACTCTCTTTGCTTAAATTGAAGATTGGCTCTCCTATGAGCACATTGCTTTTGTGCCTGCCCTCTAAAGTAGAGCCTATTTTTCTCGTTCCTAAACCAGAGTAAGGAGGAGAAGTTGATGTCTTCCTTGCTCCCCTTGCTGCCTCCTGACCACTATTCCCATTCCCGGCTGTGAAAAGTCTCTCCTCTTTGAAGTACCCACCATCTGGCTATACCAGTGATGGTGAACCTTTTAGAGATGCGTGCCCAGAGTGCAGTGCAAAACCTACTTATTTATCACAAAGTGCCAACGCTGCAATTAAATCTGAATACTGATGTTTTTGCTTAGAAAAAAACAACTCTAACTCTTGTTTTAAAAGAAAAACAACACATGTGCCATAGGTTCACCACCACTGGTTTATACCACCCTCTTCTCATTTACAAGACTTGAGTCTCTGACTTACAAGCTTCTCCTCCTTCACAGTTCTGTCATGCTTCTGGATGACTTCAATGTTCTGGATGCTCAGGTTTCTTGACCTCTCCTTCTCTGAAGACCTTATATTCTTCTACTTCACCACCCTATCATCAGAAATGGCACTGAAATTTCAATTTTAACCTTATTTTCTTCCAACTTATTTGCTTAAGGATCTACATGGCCAGTGTTTTACTATTCATAAGTCCTCTCCAAGCTTCACTTCCCACTTGAGTTGACTATATCCTGTGATCCGTCAGTATAAAATCACTCCATTGCTCCCACTCACTCTGGATAAATCATACTATCTATTCTTTCCCTGCCCGGAGCAACTAGGTGTTGTCGGAAAAACTGTTTAGGAAGATGATGCCTGACTTCATCTTCAATTCATGATCTCATGCATCGTGATGCCCTTCTATTATGTTTCTCTAGTGGGCTCTATCTATTTCCTATCCTCTCTTCCTCTTTTCTTTCCCCTCACATCCACACTACTATCTGCCAGCAAATTCTGTCAACTCTACCTTAAGACATATCCCAAATCTTACTGCCTTTCACTATCTTCACCTCTACCACCCTGTCCAAGCAATCTTTGTCTCTCCTCCAAGTTATTGCAGTAGCTTCCTATGTACTCTCCCTGCTTCCAACCTTTCCTCTCTCTGCTCCCCAAATACACAGTGCAGTTCTCACAGTAAGCATGATATAAACCAGATTGCACACCTTCTCTGCTCAAATTCTCAAAGGGCTTTCTTTTTTTTTTCTTTTTTTTTTTTTGGTGCTGGGGATCGAACCCAGGGCCTTGTGCTTGTGAGGCAAGCACTCTAACCACTGAGCTAAATCCCCAGCCCTAAAAGGGCTTTCTATCTCAGAGTAAAAAATGAAAGTTCCTACGGTGATCTGCATGGCCCACATGATTCGCTGCCCTATCTTCTCTCCTCACCCTTCACCTACTCTGCTCCAACCACGCTGCACTGACCTCTTATGTACTTAATCCAGGGTTCCAGGTGAGCACTCACCTCATTTGTTCTCTCTATAGATACCCCATGGCTCCCTCATCTTCAGGTTTTTGCCCAGTGAGGCTTTTTGCAACCACTTGCCTACCACTATCCCCTTTTTGGCATTTTTTTTCCCCCACAGGGCACTTACCACTACATTATTTCTAATGGTCTACATCATTTACTTATTTGGTTTTTCATGTACCTTATTCTAGTGAAATATAATTTCACTAGTAATTTTTCCTTTGGTTTTGGTCTGTTTCGTTCACTGTTCACTGTGTATCCCTAGTGTCTACAACACATAGCAGGTTCTTTTTTTTTTTTTTTTTTTGGTGCCGGGGATCAAACTCAGGGCCCTGAACTTGCTAAGCAAGCACTCTACCACTGAGCTAAATTCCCAAACCCAAATAGCAGGTTATTAATAAATGTTTATTGATAAGTGAATAAATCTAGAAGAATGGATGATTGAACATCTTTTAAGCAATGACCTGCACCCCCCATAAATTCTTTTCCTCTTAAACAGGGAATAAGGCAAAGTTCTTAGCCTTTAATGAGTGCTTAATTTGACAGACGCTTTATAAGTATTATTTCTAAATCTTGCAACTATCTTGTGAGGAAACTAGAGACCATAAATATATTCATTTGTTCATTCCACAGGTATTTATTGAATATTGTGTATCAGGCATTGGTCTAGACATTGCGGGGTATAATGAACAAGACAAAAGATGTAGGCTGGGGATGTCACTCAGTGGTAGAGCACTTGTCTAGCATGTGTGAGACCCTATGTGTGAGATTCCCCAGTTCTAAAGGGAGGGGCAGTGTACATAAACAAATATCAGATAGAGATAGGGCTAAGAAGAAAATGTAACTTGCTAATGGTAGGGGCACAGTCTAGACATGCGAAGAAAGTGTCTCTGTGGGATTGACAATTAAAATGTGATTCCAGGGATGAAAAGCAGACAGCCCAGGTAAAGACCTAGTGGCAGGGGACTATGGTAGCAACAGCACAAAGCCCATGGGATGCAAGTGGGCTTTATACCTAAGGAACATCAAGAAGAGTATGTGTGAGGGAGGAGAGGAAGAGAGAAGAAGTAAGAGCAGGAGGCAGGAGTTGGATTAGAAGTGACTTAGAGGTTAAAGAAAGAAGTCTGGATTTTATTCTAAGTGTCACAAGAAGCTATTGGAGTGCTTTAAAGAAGGAGAATGATATGATCTGATGTGTATTTTTAAAAGCAACAGATGGAGAATGGGGAAATATGAAAGCAGGATACCAGTCAGGAAATTCTTGCAGCAACGAGAGATAGTGGTGAGCTAAACTGGGGTTTTGGAAGAAAGGGACTTGATACCGAGATAAATCTTTTAGGTACCTTGATACCTCTTTAGTAGAAGCAGCTACAGGGAGTTACCTTTTCCTCCACCAAAACTTTCACAAAGGAAAAGTGTTCAGATATAAATAGATAGATATACCTATATTCCACAAGTAATATATAAATATACATATTTTGGAGGAATAAAAAGAAAAGAAAAAGTAAGTAAGCTAATTTATAAGTAACTGGAATATTTTATGAATTAACACTATTTCTCATAATAGACATGTTTTATAACTATGTTTTTAAAAGGAAAAAGCATGTTTTACTGGTTTTGGAGTCAACGTAAGCTTTGGGGTTAAAGGTTACATTTCCTGAGAGACCAAGATTCTTCAGTAAAAAAATTTCATTTATCAGGAGAGTACTTAATTTTTATTTTTAAGCTATTTAAATTATCATGAATTTTTTTGGCAGGTGCCAGGGATCGAACTCGGGGCCTTGTGCTTGCTAGACATGTGCTCTACCACTGAGCTAAATCCCCAACTCCTTATGATAAATTTTTAACCACGAATATTTATAAAGAATAACATGAGTCTTGATTTTTACTACCTGCTTGTATGGGGAGAAATCCATCAGGTATAATGGAATGGCATAGGCCTGTAATCTCAGCTACTCAGGAGGCTGAGGACTGCTTGAGCCCAGGATAACAACCATGGTAAAATCCAGTCTGAATTGAGCCTTTTGAATTCACCAATATTCTACATCCTTATAGAAGAGCACCTATATGAAAAAGTTAACTTTAGGTTTGCAAGATTGCATTCTTTGTAAAGCTCCTAGTTTAGACATAATTAAAACCTGCAGTCACTTTTAATTAAGATAGGATTACAACATCCTTATTAATTGAAATTGACAAATAAAAGTTGCTTACATGTATAACGTATGTGACTTTTGACATATATATTGTGAAAAATAAGTACAGCTAATTAGCATATCTGTTACCTGACTTAGTTATCTTTGTATGTGTGTATGGTAAGAATAAAAATCTAGTCTCTTAGCAATTTTCAAGTATCTATATTTATTATTTTATATTTCACTTCTCACATTTCCTGATTCCACAGTTGGCACCAGGGGAAATAAACAGTAGTGACAGTAGTGGATCAGGATAGCTGTTGGAAATAATACTGAAGGAATTTTCTGATGGATGGAAGGAGAGAGGTAAGGAAAAAGTATTAGCATTTCCATTTTAAGGATGACAAAAGTGGGGCTTATTAACATGCTCATCTCACACCCTAGTAACTAGCAGAGTTGGGTTCTTATGGACATCAGACTTCAGGAGAATTTTATTTTTTTGTACTGGGAATTGAATCCAGGGCCTTTGCATTGAGTTACATCCCAGCCCTTTAATTAATTTTTATTTTATGACTAAGATATGGCTAAGGCACCATATTTCTCATCTATAGTGGACATTCTAGAAGCATTGAGGTTGGTCAGGTAAAATCTCTTTCACATCAGAAAATCCACCAACTGAGATTTGATAAAGAACCTTCCTCTAGCCCACCCCCAATGGAGAACCACTTGTGACTACTTACAGTTTATCTCCAAGTGAGTTTCCAAAAGTAATAATAAAAAAACTAAGTTAAATTCACAGCCAATGATGAAGATTGTTTTTGAAGTTTCTCAAACTCAGTTCCATACTTAACTTAATTCTGATGGTTTCAGCATCGTAAATAAGCACTTGGTGATTTACTCAGGAAAAGTTATTGGTACTGATGCAGGAGGGTATGGGATTCAGAGAGGATATTTCCAGGTTCTTTATTCACGCAGGCAATGAACTGCAGGAGCGAATTTTAGGGCATTAAGGAGGTTTATTTAAGTAACAAAAGGGAGACTGGTTTTGCCAGGTGAATAAAATAGCCAGCCGCTGCTGCAGTTGGGGATCTGAAAAGGAGTGGGAGGCTAGGGAGCTAAAGATGGAGCATGGGCTAGGGAGCAGGGGGTAAAGGGGATTTAAGAGGGCAAGAGGGCAAGTGTGCAATAGAAAGGGGCGAGCTCCTGCTGCCATTCGCATTTATCTGGATTCTGTTCTGGTGAGAGTCTCTCGATCCTGCAAGAAGAGGGGTGATTGGAATTTCACACTCCAGGCTACGTCAGGTCAGGGCCACTCCCCCAAGATCATGTCCATCATCCCAGTCAAGTCAAGCCATGCCCTAGTCCTACCTCAGTACCAAGCACATATCAGAAACTGTGGTATGCAGAGGACACTTCCTGAGGTCCCTTTTGCTGTCTGAGTCTGTAGGGAGTGTAAAATGACTTAGTACATATGAGATTCAATTGTTAAATTTCAAGTTGCCCTCTCTTTTGTGGGTCTCTACTGCCTTCCCAGAGCATTTATTTTGGTTTTGGATGTTGCTTAGAATTGTTGATAGAGAAAGACATATGGCATGCAAGTGCTAAAAGCTTGTGTAACAGTTTGTCAAAGAAAAGGTCAGAGACTACCAAATGCAGGACACCTGATAATGGCCCAGGGAAAGGGAGAGAAAAGCCCTATCCCTTGGTTTCACTGAAAAGGAATAATATATGACAAGGGTGAGAGTAAGATGCTTATGCATAGAAAAGGGAGGTATTAGAAATAATTATGGGGAAAGGAACAGTAAATGCAAGTTGTATGAGAACTCAATGCATTCGCTCTTCCCCAGACTAGTGTCTGGGTTGATCCTTGATAATTAGAAAAATTAGAGCATTAACAATCTTGTGCAACTACCAGCTATGTCTTGTTTTGCCTTCTCTTACTTTTAATTGCTTCTATTTGAATCTTCCACTCTAATCCTATAAGCATACCCTTCATCCAGATTCCCATTCCATCAAGCCATCATTTCTGCGAGAACCAGTCTCCAGCATAATACTGTGGCCCTCATCACTCGTTTGCCTCTTCATGAAAACAATTAAGGGGCCAGACCTTTTCCCAGATTATTCCTGTGAGACGTGACAGAGAAACCAGTCAAAATGATTGTGTTCATGGCACTCTGTACACAGTATAGCTAATGTAGACAGCACAGATCCAGACGGCTTCCATGGATTTGAGAGCTGAACAAGGGTATTGTCCAGAATAAATTCTGTCACCCAGCTAGACCAAATCATCCTTCCCAGCTTCTCAATCACCACTCATACTATAAATAAACTTATGTAGGAACCACATTACTTCTGCCCCCTCTATGCTATTGAAATCGCTTTCACCAAGATTAGCAGTGATCACTTAATTGCCAGATCCACTGATTACCTCAGTCCTTATCCTCCTTTACCGCTCAGCACCTTATCTTCTTTTGTCTCTCAGCTCCTTTGCACATCACAGATTAGCTCCTTCTTTTAGAAAACCTCTCCTGGTATCAGTTAAGAATAGAAAACATGGGCTGGGGATTTAGCTCAATGGTTAGAGTACTTGCCTTGCAAGCAGAAGGCCCTGAGTTTGATCCCCAGAACAACAACAACAACAGAAGAATAGAAAATATATCAAACAGTGGTTTAAAATGTAACACTCATTTACCTAAGAGGAAGTCCAGAAGTGGACTGTTTCAGGTTCATTGAAAAGCTTAAGTAAGGGGCTGGGGATTGGCCCTGAGTTTGATCCCTAACACCAAAAAAAAAAAAAAAAAGCTTAAGTACATCATTAAGGATCTGCTCTTTCCTTTGTTCTCTTCTCCTGTCTTCAGAATACTGTTTGTCTTCTTTGCCGTTTGCTGTGCTAGTGATCACAAGAAGCTCCAGGCTTCATGTTTTCATGCCCTTGTCTCAGGAAAAAGGCAGAGGCAAGAGCAAAAGACTTTTTCTCTCAAAGTGCTATCTTTTTTTAGACAAAAAGAATTTTCCTCAGGAGGCTCCTACGAACTTCTTTTATATTTCATTGGCCAGAACTGAGTCCCACACCCTTCCCTAGACATATCAATGGCAATGGGAAATGGAATTACCAGGATTGGTTCAGACCAATTGTGATTTATGCCAAGGGAGGAGCTCGCCTTCCTTGAAATCAAAGGATCTTCTTTCTACCTGAACAGTACTAGGATTCTATTAACAGCAAAGAAGCATAATAGGGAACAGCTTTTGGGTAAGACAGAAACTATCTTATTTTTTAATCTCAGTATCCATGTTCCAGGCTTCCTACCAATAAATGTGTGCATTGCAGATTTGTGTATTTGCTACCTCCAGGCCTGGCCTATAAAAACTCCCCATACACTAATCCATATTTTCTCTATCCTTTTTCTTTTTTTCTGGGCAGATTCAAAAGATCCAAGGAATAATAAAATCACAGAATCTAAATGTAAGATACATGGATTCCTGAATGACTTCATGGAGCAGAACAACTCTCTCACCTGTAGCCACTCACAAGCGACTGATAATGTAAGCAAGCAATGAAACTAAATTGTGTTAAGCCACTGAGATACAGTAGCCATTAACTAACCTAACTATTCAATGACAGGCAATGAACAATGTCTGCCACATTCCTCTGAGTAAGTTTTCTCTGCTGAGAATACTGTAAAGGAGTACTGGGGAAAAAATCTTGGGGATAACTCAATCGTATAACTCTAGGGGAAGGGATGAATAGGGAAACTATCCATTCAGGATTGGCATTCATTTCCAAAGCCACAGGCATCCACTAAAAGGTCATTCTGGAACTAGTGCCCAGATCTCCTTTTCTAATTTGCCATGAAAAGAGCCAAGACTTTTCAGAGAAATGACTGATTCTGAGGCCTGGACAGGGAAAGTCCAAGATAAATCTGGAACATCTTAGGGACACATGCTAAAAAAGATACAGAAGCCAACTTGAAGGGGTACCCACAGACTAAATCTGGAAAATTCTTTTTTTTTTTTGAGACAGTCTTGCTATGTAGTTCAGGCTGGTCTTGAACTCACAGCAATCCTCCTGCCTCAGCCTCCCAAGTGCTGGGATTACAGGTGTGTGCCACCACGCCTGGCTCATCTGGAAAATTCTAGCACTAAAATAAGGAGAAAAATGAATTATAAACTATTGGAAAAACAGTAATCCATGCATCTACATCATTAATCAACAGACAACTGACTTCCTAATAAGAGATATGAAGGATTGATATAGATAAAAATGTAATCCCAACTCTGGGAGGCTGAAGAAGGAGCCCAGTCTGGGGAATTTAGAGACCTAGTGAGAAACCCTCCCCACCAAAAAAGGATTGAGGATGTAGTTTAGTGGGAACGTCATATTTATGTAGTTTAGTGGGAAGGTCAAAGAAATATTTAATAATTAAAGACTAAAAAGAAAGAGCAATTAAATACAAAATATGAGCCTAAATTGGATTTTGTGCTGGAAGACAGAAAAGGCTAAAAAGGATGTTATTGGGACAGTTGACAAAAATTAGAACACTGGTGGTAGATTAAAATAGTATATTCATGTTAAGATTCTTAGAGTTAATAATTGTACATATTGTGTTATATAAGAGACTATATTTTTCAAGCTAGTTAAGTATTAAGGGGTAAATAGGCATGATGCATGCAACTTCCTGGCAAATGGAAAAATATGTATGTATGGAAAAATATCTAGGTAGCTAATGTAAGAACAAATATGATAAAGAAAAAGGGACAAAATGTTGGTGAATCTAGGTAAGACAGCATATTGGTAACCTTTTTATTAATCTTACAACTTTTCTATATGTTTGAAATTATTTCCAAATAAAAAGTTTTCTAAAAAACAAAACAAAACACCAGAAAACAAACAAACAAAATATGTTTTCTAGGATCTAGTCAGAAATCATTGAGATTTCCTTTCTGTTGCTCCAAGGGATTTTTCCAGGTTCTACTTCCTATTTTTTAGTTCAGACCTTCACTTTCATCCGGTTTTGCCGTTTTGCAATCCGTTCACTTCTAACTGAATTTTCTTTTTCTTTCCTTGAGTTCACTACTTGTTTGGACTAGCTTTTGGGGGTGGGGGGATCCCACTCAGGGTCTTGCATTTGCTAGGCAAATGCTCTACCACTGAGCTAAGTCTCCAACCCTTTTTTGTGGGGGGGTAGTTTTGAGATAGGGTCTTGCTCTGTAGTTCAGATTGGCCTTGAGCTCACTATGTAGCGCAGGCTGGCCTTGAAATCTCAGCGATCCTCCTGCCTCTGCCTCCCAAATTCTGGGATTATAGGGTGCATATCTTTTTTTTTTTTTCTATCTTCTTTTTTTTTGGTGCTGGGGATTGAACTCGGGCCCTTGTGTTTGCTTTTCTATCTTCTTTTAACTTTTCATAAGACACTGCCTCTGGTCAGGTTGTCCCATTTGGCCTTAAGTGCGGAAGCTGCTAGGCAAGTGATTTCTTGCCTGCAAAACTGAATCCAGGCTCTTGGCCCTGGAGGGATATCATATCCTGTATGAGATTTGAATGCTTTCACTGCTAACAGCCCCATCTCCTTTTCCAGCAGCCCTGACTTTGTCTGTGAGGAACTATTTCACTTATCTGTACCTTCTCTCCATGCTCCCTGCTTGATCAAGCCCTCATCCTACTCTTCTGATTAAATTCTCTTTCTCCAGCCTTTATCCAATCCAGCCGTCTTCCTCATAATCACCAGTTCTCTCATATTACCTGATTAAATCTCTTCAGACTCTTCATTATCTTTCAAAATCTGGCTCTACCTACCTTACTAATTCCACATCCTGCCCTTTCTTTGCTGAACTGTAAGCTCCTTCAGGGCATGGATACATTTTTTCTTCTTTGCATCTTTAATTTCAAACATAATGGCACACAGAAGATACTCTATAGATGTTTGTTGAATGGACAAATGACCTCCAACTACATTAAATTGTGAAACTGACCATACCAAACTCAAATATTGCCTTCTCCGATGATCTTTTCTGATTCCCTCCTTCAAGTCATGTGTCTGCATGCATTTTTTCCTCACTAGACTGTAAACTCTCTGAGGGAAAAGACCACGCCTTATTATCTTGCATCTGACCCAGTGTCTAGGAGAGTGTTTGACATAGGGCAGGCACACAAGCAATTTCCTGGATAAATGAATGAATGAATGATATTAGAATGGAGAAACTACTAGACTTTAAACTCCCTGCATAAGGAGACAGATTGAGAAAACAACCTAAGAAAATGAAAATAGAGATCAACAAGTATAAATAAATAAGAGAGAAATAGGTAAATTATCCAAGTAAGCAGATAAAGACACAGAATTAGAAAAATGTGGAAGTTAACCAGGGAACGCTAACAGTAAATTCTGAGATGTTTGAAAAGAGAAAAGCGATATAACTTGGGTGAGTAGGAAATCAGAAGCATGTGATAGAGTTGGGCTGAACCAAGGTGCGCTAAATGGTTAAGTGTGTTTGAAGCTTGCTTTTTGAGCAGAACCTGTTCAAACCCAGACCTCAGGTTTCTGCCTTTTTTCTGGCTCATCGAGCAGGCATCCTCACTCACTCTTCACGTCTTGATGTATTCAGGGTCAGCCCAATGTGGGGACTTCATGTTCTCTAAACAGTAAGAAGGAAGTTTCTGTGAAAATAATCAAACAAAACTGCCCTGTGGGATTGAACACTTTTGCTAACCCTGGTCCTCTAGGGAAATAAACTTCCCTGTTCCCAATAACATGGAACTGCTCCCAGTGTTGTTAAGCCAGAGAAACCCAAATGACTTCCCTTAAAGGGTACTGTAGCATAAAAAATTCTGTCTTGATTTGTAAGATGGGGATCCAAGGAAATCAAGGATGTATAAGGAGCGAGATTGAGAAGCACAGCTGGTTGGCAGAATCCTATCTTAGCTACATCCGTCCCCCCTCCTCTGAGTAGCTGCAAATATCCGCGGTGTCGGATAGTCACTTTCTAGGGTTCATTCATTGACGTCTACAGAACTTGTGGGGTGGAACAAGTAGATGATATTAGTCTCCCTAAAAATGTACCCCAGGGTGGGGATTTAGCTCAGTGGTTAGAGTGCTTGCCTTGCAAACAGAAGGCCCTGAGTTCAATCCCCAGCACCAAAAAAAAAAAAAAAAAAAAAAAAAAAAAATTCTCTGCCTTAGCAATCAGAAGAACGTTTTACACGATAGGAGGTATATCTGAAGTCCTGTGGGATCGCTTGACGTTGGGAGATGGTATCAATTCTATTAGGATAACCTGTTTTCACGCAGTGTTCATTTTCTCAGAACGCAGGGTCCAATGTGTTATTTCCCGAAAGTCCAGCTTTACGACCTTCTTGTGGAGGCCATAAGTTTATGATGTTAGCATTTGCTCACTGCAGGTTTTGAGGGGCCAGGTTCAGAACACAACACAGCTATTATACTAGCTCACCTAATGCGAATACAAATTCCCAAGGCGGCAACGGGAGAGCTCTCTAAAGGGCACCTGATGTGCAGATCCCGTATGCGGATGCCACATTGGTAGAACATCACAATCTAGAAACGAAATAGAAAAGCCTAAACCGAGGTAGTTCCTCGCCCCGCTGGGGGCTTCCCGCTCTCCCCGAGCGCTGCCCAATCTCTGGGGGTGTCACACCAGCCGGCGGTGATGTCACACTGGCTGGGATTACATTTTACAGCTGGGCTCTCTTACAGCCACCAGCACCAGTAAATCACCGTGAGGCCTACTGTGCGGAGGGGCTGAGGACGCGGCCTCCACACTCTCTCCACGCTGGCTCCCCACGGAGGTGCCCCCACTCCCACGGCCATCGGTACTATGCAGTGCTCCTAACACGCCCGCCTCTCCGCACTTCCGCCTCAGTAGGTGTCATGGCGCGAGGCGGGTGAATGGTTCCGGCGAGGCGGGGCTGGCCGGATGGAGGCGGTCGTTCGGGGCTCCGCTCGTCGGGTCTGGCGACAACGGCGGCTGCGGAGAGAGGGGCCCGGCTGTGGCCCCGGACGGCAGCGGGAGGCCGAGGAGCGAGCGTGCGGGGCCGAGGCGGCGGCGGCGGCGGCGGGAAGGGGCCGGGTGGCGGAGCGGGCGGGAGGCTGGAGAGGCTCCCCCCGCGGGAAGGGCGCGGGGACGGCGCCGGAGGGCGGGGGCCGGGGCCCGGGCCGGCTCGCGCGGGGGTTATGATGACCCGGCGGCGGGGCCCCGGATCTCGTCTCCTCCGCCGCCTCCTCACGGCAGCCCCAACTCACGGCTGAGAACCAGACACACCGGCGGTGAGTCCGGCCGGGGCCGGGGGTCGGGGGCCGCGGCGGGGAGCTCTCCGAGGCGGGGCCGGGCTGGCGGGACTGCGCGCGGGCGCCCTGCCTGCGGGGGGCGCCTCCCTCGCCGGCCCCTGCCTGGCACCGGGGGCCGAGTCTGCGGCCGCGGGATGGGATGGCGTTCCCGGGAGAGCGGGCTGCTTGTTTGCGGGGCAGCTCCCCCTGCCACTTCTCTCCCGGGGCGTGTTGTTGTCCTCAAGTGACAAGGGGCCGCCTGCGTCTCCTCGCCCGGCCGGTTCTTCCCAGGGCTGTTGGGGCAGGTTCCCGATGTGAGGCTTGTGTTGTCTATTTCACACCTCTGCTGACCGGCGTGGTTTGGGATTATTTGTGTTGTATGGGACTGGGAAGCGGCAGTGCCGAGAGAAGACGATGGTAGTGGGATGGGTGTGGAAGCGTTGCTATCCTCTCCGCTGACGTTCTGTAATCGTTAGTTTTGTAATTTGTAATGATGGTGGAGACTACGTGGGACCAACCCACTTAATGTCTATCTCTGCAAACCAGATCTAGAGGTCTGGCTCGAACGCAAACTTTTGTTGCCTGTCGCCCCTTGGAAAGCTTTGTTAAAAACAACAACAACAAAGAAAACCAAAACTTGTGTGAGACCCACACTATTCACAGGTCGGCGAAGAAAAATCCTTTTTGTGCCTAGCAACCAAGACGTAAGGCTTGGTCTCCAGGAGCGCTGGTGTAACCTCCAGTTTGTTGTGGTGACGAACCTTGAGCAATAGCCTGTGTTTATGCTGGGCGCGCTTTCTTTCCTGTTTGGGGCGAGGGGCTGGGAAGGGAAGGAGGAAAAAACAACCCCAAGCTCCAGTAAGTCTTTTTTCCACTTAACAACGACTCAATTCTAGATAGACTCATTTGAAGGTAGCCCTAGATGAAATTTTTCTTTTCTTGCAGTACTAGAGATTGAACCCGGCAACGCTGAGCTACATTCCCCAGGCCTTTTTATTTTGAGACAATGGCTCACTAATTTGCGCAGGTGGCATTGAGCTTGTGATCATCCTGTCTCAGCCTTCAAAGTTGCCCTACGATGTTCTTGTCTGTTAGTAACAGTGAAAATTCTCAGTAATTGCATCAAAATACTCATTTCAACTATAGATTTTTCTCCCCCAATGTGGCCTTTATCTTGTTTCTTAGTGACTGATGAAAACAGCAGTGTGGCTTCCTGCTCCAGAAGAATTAGGGTTAAATTAAGTGGCTGGTGCCCTCAGCAAAACCTACAATTTTGCTCTTGTTTGTGTAAAGCTATTTTTGATTCCTGGCCTGTAAGATTTGTGTGGGGGGGTTAAGATTATAGAGACTGCAAACCATTATCAGCTTTTTTTGTATCGAAGCTGAAAGCTTTCTGTAAAAGATTTAAAAAAATCTACTAACAAGTCGTTTTACCTAATCATTGTTACTCAGGTAGTGATTTTGGATCTTTGCATATTATTATCTCAGGGTTCTGTGTTATAATACTGGTATAATGAAGGATGTCATTGACTTTAAGATACTGTTCTTGGCTTGAAGGATATTTTGGTAAAGTACTTGTGGTTGAAACTGGAGGCTGCCAAGCCAGAAAAGCGTCTTAAGAGTCAAATGGTGAATGAGAGCTTGTAAGTATACAGGCTCGGGTTGACAAGTAAGACTTTTGCTGATGATACCTTTGTGAATAGCTTATCTATCTCTGGACAGTTTTATGGATTTTAGAGCAAGTTGATTGGTAATAAGGTTTAAAACCAAACCGGAACTGCCTCCTAAAAGAAAAACAAAGATATGTCATAGTTCAAGTTCTCTGGAAAATAAAATTCTTTCATTCTGTGTTTCTGTTTTTATAAGCACAGCTCCATCAGTGGTTTGTTGGTAGACATCAGTGAGCCAAACCTGCCTTGTGAACGTCTTATACTTGGAACTTGTGCAGCTTGTTAGTTATGTATTGTAATTGGTCCTTTTGTGATTTGAAGTAATTTTGTAAACATAAGCTACTTGATCTGCCATCTGCCCTTTTATTTTCATTTTCATGATTGTAAAAGGAGTGTACTTTTTTAGGTCTTTCTTTTTCTTTCTTTTTTCTTTTGAAAATATTAATTCCTCCTTAGTTTCTTCCCTTACATTTCATGCTATTCTGAACACAATTTATCAAGAGTCCTTCAACTATCCCTTTAACAGTTACTGATTTACTTTATTGGTTCTTTTTCTTTCTTTTTTTTTTTTTTTTTTGAGGAGGCAGAGTCTTGCTATTTTTGATCACAGGCAGATCTCCAGCTTCTTGGCTCAAGCAGTTCTCCTGCTTCAGCCTCCTGAATAGCCGGAACTGCAGGCACACTGCCCAGATTGGTTCCTTTTTTGTTTTGTTCATGGTCTTCCTTTTAGTGGTAGAAATCCAGATCTTAGATGTCTAATGCGTTGTTCTAGTGGATAATTTGGTACTTAAAAATATTTACATCCTTTATTTTTTTTCTTTTTTCTTATCATACCACCTCAGCAGTATGATAAGGTTATGGAAGGTAGGGAAACTTAGTTATATTTCTTTTTGAATACTTTAAGGGTACCTGCTACAGTATTCCCTGTGTGCTTGCTTGATGGAAGAGAATTAGAAGACTTAAATTCTTTGTCAGACTGCTACTCATTAGCTGTGTAAGACTTGTTTAGCTTTTTTGAGTCTCCTTTTTTCCATCTTGGAATTAGAGGATTTTAAGGTCCTTCTTAGCCATAAAAATCCTGTACTTTTTTGCTGGCACTTCTCCAATCAAATACATTTATTTATTTATTTATTTATTTATTTATTTATTTATTTCAGTGCTGGGGATCAAACTCATTGCCCTGTGCTCCACCTCTTCAGCTAAATACCCAACCCTCAAATACATTTTATTGTACACAGTTTTTCATTTTTCCACATCCCTCAGCATACTGGCAAGTCATCTCATTGTTGAGAGAGCCTCATATCTCCCATCTGCTAACCCTTTGTTATCTTACTTAAGTCTTTTTTTTTCCTTCCGCCTTTGCTGGCTGCTCTGGGCAGTCTTCTAGTTTTTTTGTTTTGTTTGTTTTTTGAGACAGGGTCTTGCTATGTAATTCAGGCTGGCCTTGAACTCACTACGTGGCCCAGGCTGGCCTCAAACTCCTGGCCATCCTCCTGCCTCATTCTCCTGAGTACTGGGATTATAGGCATGAACCACCATACCTGGCAAGTCTTCTAGTATTTATGTTCATATTGATCTCTGGTTTGTTAATTTGACCTTTTTCTTATGCCAGAAACTCCTCAAGGAATAGTATTCTTTATTCTAAATTTTGTAGACTTTGTAGACTACTAAAATATTACCTATTAACTAACACACAACGCCTGTTTTTCTTTTATTGCTGTAGATTCATCATCCAAAATGAATCTAGGAGAACTACTGAAATTTAGGAAAACATAGCCCTCCTAGAAGAAGAGCATCCTTCAGCCAGTTTACCAAAATATTAGGCAATGGATTTACTTTTTTTTTTTTAATTTTTTTTTATTATTTTTACCAAGAACATGTATTGGCACATTGTATACATAATGATCATAATCAACATGGTTATTTTGTACCTGTACATGATACATCTTGGTTTTCCCCCCTCTTTCCTCCTCTTCCCCTCCCCTCCCTTCCATTCACCCACCCCTCCCTATTTGCAACAAGTGTAGCTACACTTTACCATTTTTTCCCCTTTCATCTTACTTTTCTTTTAACCTTCTTCTTTACCCTTTTCCCTATCTAGTTCTCCTCTCTTTTGAATACTATCTCTCTTTTTTTTTTAAACATAATATCTATTCTACCCCTTTGTCCTTATTTACACTTATGGTTTCTCATATCAGAGAAACAATTCGATGTGTACTGATAAGTGTCTCATTTATTTCACTTAATAGTATGTTCTCCAGGAACATCCATTTACATACAAAT
>PVJO010018526.1:0-36454 GCA_004026905.1 Hystrix cristata | reverse complement strand
CCCCCCCCCCCACACACGCCCAAAGTGAGACAGAGGCAGCTGAGAAAGTGTTAAGGAAACCTATGTCAGGGAAGCCCCAGGGCCACCGCTCCATTCCTAGTGGGTCCGCTGGGGAGGGTTTGCCGCTGTCCTCAGTTGACTGCACCCTGGCCTCCATTCATCACCCCAGATGTAGCAGCTAGGACTAGGAGGAGGGAATGAAGAGGTATGTTAATGACAGCGAAGAAAAGTTAGTTACCTCTATGTGCGTTGGGCGTATAACACTCAGAGCAATAGTTCTCAAAGTTGGGCTGTAGCAGGACTCTGGAAAGTTTGATCCAATCCGGATTGCTGGGCTCCGCCTCCAGGTTCTGATTCAGTTGATCTCGGCTCAGAGACACTTTCTCTTGAGATTTTAAGGTGATCTTGATGCTTAAAAAGGGAGCGTGCGTGTGTGTGTGTGTGTGTGTGTGTGTGTGTGTGTTGCGGGGGAGGGTTCTTTTCTCCCAGAGTATCGAGTAGTCAAACAAATGCTGAGTTGGTGGCAGGTTGAGTCTTCTCATTTAGGGATGAAACATAGGTTGTGAAGGATCATTGTCCCCTCTCCTCCTATTGCAGCAGAGAAAATGAAGACCAGGAGTTTAGCCATCTGTTCCAAGTGAATGTGAGTGCTTGCCAAGCTGGGAGGAAGCTCCCTCGGGAGTGGGTCAGCTAGACCCTGAGCGGGGTGAACAGAGGTGTTGCCTCCCCTCTGAGGTGGAAGGGTAGCTGCTCTGGGGGTCCGAAAACCACCGTGTGACTCTGAGAAAGTCGCTTACCCTTCCTAGGCCATGGCTTTGCTTTCTGCTGTTCTAGTTCTCATCAGTAAAAATACATGAGCATATGATTTTAGTTGAATCTGAACCAAAAAGTCTCTAAAAAGGCAACAAGGATGTGTTGTATTCCATATTTTGCACTATTTTTTCTCCTGCATTTGTTAATTCAGGCAGGAGCAGTTTCCACTTTGATTTTTGAGGTACTTGTAGCTCTGCATACCTGGATTATTGGACATGTCCCTGTGGCAAAATGGATCAAGTGGATGGTCCATTTTCAACAAGAAGGTGAAATGTCCTCTGAGTTCCCTCTTTGAACCTTGTGACCTGCATTCTCCTTTCTTCTTTGCACCTCCTACTTTCCTTCTCTTTTACTCTTCCACTATCTCCCAGAATATTCTCTAAGACCTAGTTTTCTCCTGGTTCAGTGGCAAAATTAGCTTCCACCTTATTGTTGCCCTCCTCTTGAGACACTGTTTAGGACTACAAGTCCTGCTGACCATCCTCATACAAAATTCTTAATTCATCCACAAGGGTAAAAATACCAGCCTCTCCTCAGACCTTTAAGCAGGAGATCCAGCTTTCTGTTCTTCAGAGATGGATTCCAAGTACCACTTCCACAGACAATGTGAGATTCTTTGTGACATACTCAGATTGATTTTTTTTTAGATTCCTGTGTATGCTATTCATTGCTCAACATCTCGGAGATGTCCCCTGCCCCTCCATGTCTTTCCCTAGGTCTCCCTATTTCCTCCACTCCTACTTTCAGGGCCACATAGCTCTGGCTTCTGAGTCAAAATGTCAGCCCTCAGCAACACTATTTAGCCAGGAGAGTGACTCATGGCCTTCTACCCTCCTTAGCTGATGATCCCAAGCTGATCATCTTGGCTGCTTGGCTTCCCTGAAGTTTCCACAGATTGCAGATCATAATTTCATGGAGATTTAACTCAGCCACCACATCAGGCACACTGCTGGTACTTCAGATACATTTGTTTTTTTAATGACTCTTTGTATTAGTTATTACTGTTTTTGTAAGCACAATATATCTCTGAACTCCTTCCCCAATCCCCTCTTCCTGGAGCATTTCTTGCTTACTTCTCCCTTTGTGTCAGTTTCCCTATCCTAACTCCAGCATCCCAGCCACGTAAAAACTGTTAGATGGAGTCTAGGCTGAGCAAGGTGCCTTTTGCTATTCCCTATTCTGTTAATGGTGATTTATGGACATTCCCTAAAAAGGAAGCAGGTAGGGTTGTGGTGTAGCTCAGTGAGAGAGCTCTTGCTTAGCATATACGCAGCCCTGGATTTGACCCCTTGCACTGTAACTGTAAAAAAATTAAAAACTAGAAAGGAAGCATTTAATATGGAAGTGATCATCACTGGAATTTATTATGCTGAAAGGGGGGGTGAGGGACAGTGGGCAGGGACTGTAGGTCTATATGTGTTACAATGTCCTGCTGTGCAGCAGGAGCTGGAAGGAATATACTGAGTGGCATGAAAAGACGATGTTCTCGCCTCAGTGTGTGGCCGATACCCCACTTGTATCATATAAGCTGGGCTATCTGGAAAAGACTATGCTGAGATTACTCAGGTATAAACAAAAAGGTACAGGGAATTGATTTTTCCTCTGTTTTAATATAAATCTGTTTTCTTAGTCATAAAATATGGTGGCATATGCCTGTAATCTCAGCACTAGAGAAGCTGAAGCAGGAGGATTGCTGTGAGTTCGAGGCCCACCTGGACTACACAGCGAGTTCAAGGCCGTCCTAGACTACATTCCTAGACCTGGTCTCAAGAAACCAAAATAAGTAAACAAATATGTGCACTGAAGAAATTTCGTATTTTCAAAAAAGTATAGAAAAACACGAAAAAGGAAAAAAATCACATTAAACATACTACTTAGGGATAATAACTGCTAACACAGTGGAGTTTTTTCCTAGTCATTTTTATTTCTTAATTTTGTTTCTTATCAATTCTGATTCAGTTGAAATCACATACTTTACACCGAGTGTATGATTCCAGTTGAATCAGAGTTGGGAGACGTTTTTACAGGCCAACATAAATGAGAAGTGTTTACCCACTGTTGGCACTGTCTTTGTCTTATGAGTTTGGAAATTCTTGCAGGCACTAATTTCTTTCTTGATTTATGTACTGGTTGGATTTTGTTTTTGTTTTTTAGTATCGGAGACTGAACTCTTGCTAGGCAAGTGCTCAAGCACCGCTGAACGACTTCCCCGGTTCTTTTTTGAGAAGGCTGTTTTGCTAAGTTGCCCAGGTTGGCCTTGAACTTGTCATCTTCCTGCTCCCAGAATAGCCTTCCAAGTAGCTGAACCACAGATAAATGAGCTACCACAGCTGGCACAGGTTGCTTTTTTAAGTTTAACATTCTGCTGTGATTATTTACCCCACGTTATCAAATCTTCAAAGTTTGACTTGAACAGCTATGTACTACTCCATCAAAGACAGAGACTATTTTTTCAATCATTCCTCTATGGCCAGATATTTAGAATGCTTTTATTTTTATTATTATCCTGTATTGCAACTGACTAAACATTTTGTCGTACATCTTCATCATTCTGATTATTTTCTAAAGGTGAATTCCTATAAGTAGGAGTTTTGAATCGATGGGTAGGATATAGTATTATAATGATATTTAGTTGGTATTGAAAATTGTCCTCCAATGGTTCCAATGTACACTTCTAGCTCTCATTATTCTAGTCAGAAGCAACAATGAGACCATTAAACACACAGAGTCAAGTGGAGATGTAATTGAATTATCCAGTTTGGATGGTTG
Source organism: Hystrix cristata (assembly GCA_004026905.1). NCBI lineage: Eukaryota > Metazoa > Chordata > Mammalia > Rodentia > Hystricidae > Hystrix > Hystrix cristata. Next base: position 32,872 of record PVJO010018526.1, on the reverse strand, counting down.
CATTCCCCAGATAAAGAAACTGCCAAATATTCTCTGTAGTGGAGACAACATTCAAGTGGGAAAAATTGAACAATAATTGCTACTATGTGAACTCAGTTATATTTATGGTCTTGTTTAACCTTTCCAACAACCCTCTGAGAAATAGGTCCATGATTATTAAGCATCTTCCTCTCCCAGCCTCTGTACATTCAATATGGGATCCTCATAACTCTTTGATGTAGATTCAATTATTTCCATTTTACAGAAAAGGAAAATTATGTAACTTGTCTGTGATCACCAACATGTAAGTGGTAGTTCTAATACCAAACAGTGTGGCACACTATTTCCTCCCAACAGTGTCATGAGTTGTAGGCTATTTCTTGGACTAAGAAAGCACATTTAGAAGCTGCCAGAATTTTGGGTGGGCCATTAAGAAATCTTTTATGGGTTTTCTAGTGACTATGTTTTAAAAGAATATCTAAGTGCATTCAAAGAGCAAAGGTAACTTCGTAACTGTAACAAATATAGTAGTACAAGAGTCTAAAAATTGTATATCGTCTGAGAACAGAGTTCTGATGTATGAGTTAGATGAAAGGCTAGATACTAAAATTTACAGTACTAATTAGTAAACTGGGTTTTGTATACATTTCTACTTTCAAAGCTAATGTTTCAGTAAAGATGGTTTGTCTTGATAAGAGATACTAGAAATGAAATATGCATAAAACAAACTTCCTGCTTTAAAATTCTAGCTATTGAATGTAAAAAGCTTTTATATATTAAGGTAGCATCTTAATACATTTTCAAAAGAAATTCATAACTTAATTCATTAATTTAGAATTAGGAAGATCCACTCTCATTTGCCCTTTAGTAAGCCATTAACCAGTTAGCTGAGTTGGCCTACATATCACAAGAGCCACTGGACAAGAAATATGCCTGTTTTTCTAAAATTTTGTTGACTGAATGAGGAATAATGAATGAAAGTATAAGATTGACCTATGCAACAATTAGTAACCAATGCAAGACAGCATATAATTAAAGCCTAAATTGCATGGTTGAGGCAGAATTACAGGTGAGCCTGGCCCAATGCCACCTCTTCCTCAGACAAGTTGAGCTGGCTAGGACTGAGTTCTCTAGCCCTGAGGCTAGAATGGATTTTCCTACTGGCCATGTGTTCTGTTGGCTTTAAGAGATTAGTCTCCAGATGTCCATAAGGCTGCCTTGGACAAGTATACCTTAGCGGGAGGATGATATTCAACAAGAAGGGGATATTGTGGAATCAAAACAAATATGGGGTTGAATTCAATCTTAATTATGCTGTGTGAGTGTGGGAGAATTACTTTACCTCTCTGAACCCAAGTTTCTTCATCTGTGAAATTTCAAAATAATATATGTGTAGTGTCTCTCTTAGCATAAAATGTTGTTCATCTGGTACAGCTACATGAGCTGCTCATGGCCAGTACTTGTTCTGATGACCGATTCCTATGTCATGAACATTGTTATGTTAGAGTTAGGAAAATCCACTCTCGTTTGCCCTTTAGCAGGACATTAACTAGTTAGCTGAGTTGACCTGTGCTGGGTACTTGATAAAGGGCAGTTATATTAGTGAAACTTTGAGTCAGATGTAGAGATGTGGAAAATAGGTTAGTCTAAAGCCATTTCTGTGTCCCATTGTGCACACTTGATTTTATGCACTCTTTGAGCCCCAGACAAATAAAATCTGTCTGTTGATTGCTGAGTTCCACTTGAGACCACGCTTTCAAGACGTCATTCCCTGAAGCAGATGCACCCCCTTTAGTCCCACGCAAAACCCCCACCTTCACAGCTCCCTCCATCTGTTCTTCTCAGCAACCCTCTCACGTGTGTGGCTGAGAAACTTGGATCCTAGAGCTGCCCAGACTCCAGCTGTTTGATATTGTGTGACAGGCAGCAGCAAAGAGGGTAGGGGCGAGAGATTCCAGATGAAAGCAAAAACTCAAAGAGGACTGGACCACAGAGCTTTGATAGCCAACTCAGTGGGTAACAACCTCCGTTAAATTTGTTCAGTCAGCCATTTAAGAGGAAAGAAGTTTCTCACACATCCTGCGAGGGTTTATAGCAATGGAATGCTTCCACAGAGGGGAATCAATGTTCCAGGGACTGAATCTAATGCCAAAGCTACTGCTGGAAATTTACGGACAGGTAGTGTGTTGGCTTGCTTTGTTCCAATTATGTTTTCTTTCTCTTGCACAAGTAAGGGGATTCACTGGAAATTTTGGCCACAGCAACAGAAAACCAAGTATGCCCTACTCTTCCCAACCCTACCCTGCTTCTTCAGTGCTGCGCGGACAGGCACAATTTAACAAGGAGGCTCAAGATATGCCACTGTCCTGGTCACAGAGCAAAGGCTGGCTGTGGTTGGAAGGTCTCCATGCACCTTAGGGCAGAGCTGGAAGAGAAAGAGGAGCTGAGGGGAAGATAGATGCTGGGGATGGTATTGTAGAAGGCCCCTTGCACCTCTCTCAATTCAGAAGCCAGTTCTGTTTTCTTTGCTTGTAATTGGTTGGATTCACCAACTAGGGAATGGAATTGTTGGAGGCTTGATAGGCCCAGTTTCAGAAGTGTCTGCTTATGAACCTCTACTTGGGATTATGGAAGGACTAAGGACACTAATCACACAGTCCGCTGGTTAGTAATTCCTTCTTTTTAAACCTATAAACTTTGTCTTTATCCGAGCGAGATGATGATGGGATCCATCATGTCCCCACCCATTTGCTGATGACTCTCCAGTTCTTTTGACATGAGAGGCAGCGCTTCCAACTCTTCAGGCTGACTGCCTGAGTCGTGTGCTCTGGCATATCCTTGCCTTTCCTCTAAGGATCACACTAATGCTTCCCAGACTGCCCAGATTCTGTCACTCCTAACTTTAACTTTTTCTCCTCTCCTCATCTAACTTACTCTCCAGACTTTCCTCTGACAGAATTTGCTCTAGGAAGACTTATCTGAGCCCCCCTTTCCAAATTCCCCTACTTCCGGTTGTCCTCCTATACAACCCTCTTCTTGCCTTTATCTTGGATCTGTCATAAGCTTTGTAATTACAGTGGTAATGGTGATTGTGGGTCTGTCTGTCTTTTCTTCTGGGCTGGAATATTCTCAAATCCAAGGGCGACTCCTGTTTATTTCATCTTCTACCCACAGTGTCCACCACAGTACTTGGCACAGACTGGGTACCCAATACATAATGTAGTGAGTGGAGGAATGAATAAAGAATTAACACAATCAAGCACCCCTGTTACAACAGTTGAAGCCTAGGGTATCTATGTGGCCTCAAATATCAAAAGGGTACCAATAATTTTGGCCTGAGGTAGAATAATAGTTTTAAAGCCAAAACCCAGGTTCACCCCTAAAGCAAGTTAAGACTGGTTTGTCTTAGATATAGAGCTATATACTCTTATATAGTATTTTGCATTTAGATGTTAGTGGTATGTTTGAAATGATAGCATGCGACAGACTTTGAGTAACATTTTTGACTTTTTATTTTGAGATAATTATGTCCTATAAATTATAAAAAATAATAATACAGAGAGATCCTATATACCTGTAACCACAGCACAATATCTACCCTAACTGTAGTCTAATATCATAATCAATTGACATTGACATGTCATCTTTCTTATCCAGATTTTGTCAGGTTTATGTGTACATTCATTTGTGAATAGTTGTATGTTTTAAAAATGATTTGTGGATCCAAAGCAATCTACAGATTCAATATATTCCATATCAAAATCTGAACAGCATTTTTTTTTTTACAGAAATAGAAAAAAACTCCTATCCTAAAAGTCAGAGGGACTCATGAGAGACCGTGAATAGTCAATAGAGTCTTGAAAAAGAACAAAGCCGCAGGCCTCACAGTCCCTGATGTCAAGGCGTAAAACAAAGCAATCGTAATTAAGGTGGTATGAGAGTGGCATACTGATAAATAAACCAATGGAACTGAGTAGAGAACCCAGAAATAAACCCTTGCATATACGGCCAAATGATTTTTGACAAGGGTATCAAGACTGTACAATGGAGAAAGGCCTCTTTAGTAAATTGTGATGATAAATGAGATACCTACATGCAAAAGGGTGAAGTTGGACTCTTAGCTTATGCCATATACAAATATTAACTCAAAATGATTAAAAACCTCGAGTTACTAAACTGCTAGAAGAAATTTTAGATGATAAGTTTCCAGAGGTTGGATTTGGCAATGAATCTCAGATATGACGCCAAAAGAACAAATAACAAAATAAAAAATGAGTATTACTTTATTCAACTTGAAAGCTTGTGCAAATCAAAGGAAACAATGAACAGAATGAAAAGATAAATTATAGAATGTAGAAGAGAAGTGATTATTATGCTGATAAGTGATTAATATCTAGAATATATATTCTTCAACTTGACAATTAAAAAAACAAATAATCTGATTGGAAAATGGACAGAGGACTTGGATAAGCATTTTCCCAAAGAATATAACAAGCACATGAAAACATGCTTAAACATCTTTAATCATTAGGAACATGCAAATCTAAACCACAATGAGATATTACCTCACACCCAACAGGATGATCATTATCAAAAACAATCACAAAATACCAAGTGTGAGTGAGCATATGGAGAAATTAGAACTTGGCACATTGTTGGTGGGAATGTATAATTGTACAGCTATTATGGAAAATGGTGTGGAGGTCCCTCAAAAAATTAAAAACAGAATTATTATAGTAGTCTCATTTCTAGGTATATAAAGAAGTGAAATCAGAATCTCAGAGAGATTCTGCTCTCCTATGCTTACTGAGGTATTATTCACAACACCCAAGAAGTAGAAGCCAGATGTTGACAGATGTATGATAGACAAAATGTGATATCTACATACAATTCAGTATTATGCAGCCTTTAAAAAGAAGGAAATCCTGTCACACGCCATAACATGGGTGAATCTTAAGGACATTATACTAGGTAAAATAAGCCAGTCATAAAAGAAAAATACTGTGTGATCCAATCATAGGAGGAATCTAAAGTAGTCAAAATCATAGAAATAAACAGTAGAAAGGTGATTATTAATGGCTATAGGGAAGAGATAAGACAAACAGTGTTTAGTGGGCATAGAATTTTAGAGGTATAAACTGAAAAATTCTAGAGTTCTTTTGTGCAGCAGTGTGAATATATTTAACTCTACTGAACTATACACCTAAAAACAGTTAATATGGCAAATGCAACGTAGAAGTTTTTTACTACAATAAGAAAAAATAATTTGTGGTGTATTGTGTCTGTGAAGTCCAGCCTCTGAATGCCTGGCCACTGTCAGGAAGAGTTGGGACCATGCCAAACTGGCCCCATAGAAGATGGGCTTCAGTCTCTCCCGGTGCGTTGGTTAGATTTTCAGAGCCAATGGTTTTGAGAGAGCAGATTTAATAGGGGACATTTGCAGATTACAACATTCACCCAGAAGCCAAATGCAGAAGGTGCCGAATGTCCATCTAGGCACTGGAGACCCAAAAGATCCAACTGAGGGCTGGGAGCCCGCAGCACTGTCCCATGTACGTCTGTGTCTGCACATGATGGCTGGAGCCAGGATACAATGCTCACAGCAGAGATGACAGCCAGAGCTCCTCCGAAGCAACAGCAGCCATCCTTGGCGACAGCAAGGCCCTGAGCTCCTTCCTCGACAAGGACAGCCGAGCCCCCTCCGGAAGAACGAGCCGCAGCAGAGCTTCTCCTGGGAAACAGCCCGCGAACTAGCTATGGCTCCCACTCTGCCTTACGTTGCATCAGCAGCAACCCTCAGGTGGATCCTCTATGCCCAGCATCACACCAACTCAGTCGGCTGGGCGTTCTGGGTGTGGTCTGCCACACCCGGAAAGCTTACAGTAGTAAAATTCTTCTGACCTGGTCTCTGTTTGGAACCCTCCACGATCCACTGTAGAGAATCTTGTTCCTCTTCTGACAAGCAAGGATTGGTTTCCTGGAAGACACTTCCATCCACCATTTTCTGTCATCTGACAACATACCCAAGGTGGCTGCTGTGGTTTGGATATGATTTGAGTGTGTCCCTTGAAGGTTCATGTACCGAAAGTTCGGTCACTAGTGTGATGGTGTTGAGGTGATAGAACCTTTAAAAGGTGGGACCTAGTGAAATGTGCTAGCTAATTGGAAACATTACCTTGGGAAAAAATTAATGTAGTTCTTATAGGACCCCAATTAGTTACTACAAGTGTGAGTTATTATAAAACAAGCAAGGCTGGCCCCTAATTCCTTCTTGCTTTCTGTCCTGCCGTGTGATTGCTCCCTCTTCTTGCATTGTTCCCCTCATGATGCCATCTGTCATGTTGTAATATAGCTGGGGAAGCCCATACCAGAGGCTGAACAGACAGGGGTGTTTGATCTGGGGCTTTAAGACTCTGAAACCAACAGCTAAATAAATCCCTTTTTAGAATATGCAAGTTCAAGTATTTTGTTATAGCAACAGAAAACAGACTAATACATAATTTTAAGGTACAAAATAAAAATTCAGGATCCATTCAGAAGCAGGGAAGTCAACTTCCCTTTCTCTCAACTCGCAAAAGATCCTGAGGGATTATAATCTCCTCATTGAGTCGTGCTAAGGAATGGGATAGAGGCCACCAAGCAGTCAACTGCCAAATATGCTATGGAACTGCCAGCTGGGGACAGGGGTGAAAGGGGGGTCCTCTGCCTCATTTCTCCTTGTGGTGACTGGGTTACTTTTCTTAATTGCCAACCCTCCCTACACTTGCATTTAAGGCCTCAGCAGGGGCAGAGTGTGACTAAGGTCATGGAATGGAGAGAGACTCAGGGTGGTCAAGAACTTGCCCCAGGAAGGAGAAAGGCAGTGAGAAGGGCAACAGGAGCTCCAACCCCGCCGTGCATACTCTTTGGTCCCACTGAACTTCACTTACGAAACAAATCATAGGTTCAAACCCTACCTGAACACCCATGAGACCACCTGGACACACCAATCCAAAACTCACCAAAATTGTAATCTACTCTTCTTGGGACTATGATCTTGTCCTTTCCTCTCCAGCAGGGTCTAGGAATGATCAGAGACAACAGTGAAACTTTCTTACATTTGATCCCTCCTCAATGAGTATGGTAAATATTAGCAAAGTCCCACTTACTTAAAAGAAAAACGATCTGCTTTTCTATGTCCAATGTTTTAAAAAATATTAGTCTTAAATAAAAGTGCCTTATTTACACCACACACAACCACCTAGCTGTCCGAGAGAGAAACAAAATCATCCTCCCTTCTTCTTTTCCTTCATACTTCACATTCAGTACTCACTATCTCCTGTGGTACATCCCTAAATCTCTCTGCGATCCGTGGCCACTCGATCCCTTCTGCAACTGCCCTGACGCAGATTCCATCATTTTTTTTTTTTAACATGGAAAATTACAGAAGCCTCTTGATTAATCTATTTCTCATCTGTGTCAATCACTGGTCCTTTTTCCATATGCCTCATGGAGACATCTTTAGAAACAGCAAATTTCAATCCCCAGCACTGCAAAAGAAGGGAAAAAAGAAAGAAAATAAATGAGAAATTTGATTATGTCACATCCCTCCTAAAATTGTTGACTGACCTCACTGACTACTTGTAGGATGAAATCAGCTCCTTAGCAAATCACACTAAACCTTTCACACTGATCCTGAGCAAGTACTGCCACAGTGTGGTCTCCGATCAGCCCCTACCCTTGAATGCGTTTCTTCCTTCACCATTAGAAATTTGTAACAACGTTCCAGGATCATGAGGATCTCTAGATCTCTGTGTATAAAGTACCCTTGCGTGGAGTACCTTTACTGACTTTTTCACTAAACACCTACCAAATTTCTTCACCAAGGCTAATCCCACAAAATTTAGCGTAATTGTTAATCTCTCTTGGCCCTCCTTGCCCACCGTCTCCCAATCTGAGCTAGGTCCCTGTTATCTGAGACATTCTGTCACACAGTGTTTACCCCTATCAAAACACAGACTGCGCTGTTCTAGAGCTCTATCAAGCTGCTGCATTTCTCAATCAGAAGGAAGGCCATTCACATCTTCAGTTTTCCCTGCTGAATGTGGAATCCTTCTGGAATAAGGTAGGCAATGTGTAGATACTTGTTGAGGAAAGGAAGGAAAGGAGTGAGGAAAGGAGGAGAAACTGACCAAAATGTCAGTTTCTGCCAGCCTGTAACATTTCTTTCCCTTCCAGCTGTGGTCCTGCGCATCCTCCTTGTCAGCTGCTGGATGTCTTAAGAGTCCATAATGATGGGCAAAAGCTGGTCCCTCACTTTGAGGCCTCTTCCTGTGAAACACAGAGATGCTGACACTTTTCTCCCTCAAGAATAACCAATTCATAACGTTATTTTAAGGCACTTTGGAAAATAAATAGAAGTGGCTAAAGATATACAACAAAAATAAATTCCAGTTTTTTGGACATGGAAAAACAAGCCAAAATTGTATAATACACTTTTGTCAAAATCCATAGAAGGAGAGGCTCATACTATATATAAAATCAATCAGAATGATGGGGGTGGGATCCAAAATGAAATAAAAACTATAAAAATTAAATCTATGTTACAAATGAATAATATAACGTTAAAGGAAGGGTGGAGAAGACAAGGACTAATCTTTGGGAAGCTATTCTGATAGCTTCTGTGAGGCTAAAAAAGAGCTGTACACAAATACTGCTTGTAAATCCACTTCTCACATGGGAATGTTGCATGCAATACTAGAATTAAACAAATGATTAAACTCTGATGGTAGATTAGAGTCAGAGATATCAGGAGGAATTTATGGTTTAAAATGTATGTACAAAGAGATACAAAGAAATACCTGTATAGACATGTGTATGCACAGTACTTAGTGCTCCTAATATTCATGCATGTCTGCTGAGAGGACATAAAGCCATGATACACCAGGTGCACTAGGCATCTCCAGAGCCCAAATCTTGGCTTCCATATACCATCCTGCAATAAAAAGAAGTAGAGATTACTGGAAAAGTGCTTGATGCCAGGGCTGGAGAAATAAAAATTCATGATGAGCCAGGAATGCATTATGTTGCCAAAAAAGGTGAAGGAGTACCCAAAAAATTCTTGGTGAAAAGGGAAAGGGGTCAACCTGTATCCAAAGATGCCACAACAGCAAAATAAGTAGAAGTTATATTGGATTATAACCTAAAAAACACAACAAATATTCATGAATCCATTCTGTTATATGAATAAATTATTTAAGAAATACAATAAAAGAGCGACTCTTGATTACAGAAGCATTTTGAATGATTAATGTGGAAGGAATTAGTGAAATAGAAAATATTTATTAGGCCAAGATAGCATTAAATTTTAGGTCAAGATCCACTGATGGGTGTTAAAATTAGTGAGTGAAAATTGAAACAGACAGGGCATTTTTATAGTCTCAAAATATTAGACCCAAGATATTTATTAATCACAAATTTTTAAAAAAATTACAATTCTTCTGATGAAATCTCTTAGGTGTTACCGTAACTGAGTGATCAGTGTTAACATCGCTAGGAATAAGACATACCAACATTATGTACCCTAGTGTGATGTGCTAAGAACAGCGTATCCCTTCTGAGGTACTCTTACCCCAAAATGGAAAGCGTTGTACAAACTAAAATTGAGGAACATTTTGCAAAATAATTGACTGATACCTCTCAAATGTGTCAAGGGCAAGGAAAGGAACTATCACAGAATGAGAAGACCAAGGAGATGTGACAACTGAATACAGCGGGAGGATCCTGGATTGACTCTTAGAAATGAAGGACAATGTTAGTAGGGAAAAGTGGTGAGATCCAAATAAAGTCCATAGTTTAGCTACCAGTATTGTAATGCTTTTAGTTTCTTAGTTTTGATGGACTTGGGTGTTAACAATAACAATCGGGGAAACTGGGTGAAGAATATATAGAAACTTGTTGTGCTATATTTGAAACTTTTCTCTGAGTCTAAAATTAGTGAAATACAAAATTGAAATACAGGTAAAAGGGAAGACAGACAAGAAAGAAAGAGAAAAACATGTCTGAAATTCTCCGAGAAAGAACAAAATGTGCTGCAGGAATAAAAGAGAGTTTAGAATGGCTCAGCCTCAAAGGGAGATGGAATTTAATTAAGGCCTATTCCGAAGCTGTAACTGTCCCTTCTAGGGCTTGCTCTGGATGTTCCACACCACACTACCCCCCGGCACCACCCAAAAAAGAAAGAAAGAAACAAGCAAACAACAAAATTGATGCAGGTGCGTGTCTAGTAGTCAGGTCGAAGGTCACCGGCCGATTCTGGGAGTCTGTGTCTCAGAGGTCCCACATGCAACTTAAATAGGGAAGTCAAATCCCAGAGTTGCCTCAGTGAGTATAGATATAACACAGGAGGGTTAGTCTTTTCGATCCAAATGTTGAATGGCATCTGGTAGCACGGTGAAGGTGTCCTTGCCGCTGGGCCTGTTGAGCCCCAGCACGTCCCTCCCCAGGCAGAACTCAAGTGACTCTTGTGCGTATCACCGCTGGCATGCTAACCAACTCCTGCTTCCGGGACACGTTAAGTCACCCATTTACACAATCACATCTTATAAGTGTGGGAGTCACGTCGCCCTTAAGATGGTTGTGACTATCTCTTACTATTAGGGTTAGCTCTATAGTTTAATTCTCATAGATAATCTTGTTTTTCAGGCTTTTTTTTTTTTAACATTTTATTTTTTAAAAAAGTCTAGAGGTACATTTTAGGTATACGCAATGATCACATTCATCTTAGGGAATTTGGACCTGTACAAGATATATCTTGATTCTTTTCCCCCTAGTCCCTTCCCCTCTTTATTTACAAAAGATTTGTTTCCATTTTTTCCCTTCTATTCTTTTTTTTTCTTTTCCCTTCCTTCTTTTCTACCAACTCTCTCCCTTGTTCCACTTCCAATTTGAAAAGTTTTCTTCCTATTTCCCAATATCTATTATACATTTTGTTTTTTATTTACCCTTTTTGTTTCTCACACCAGAGAAATGATATGATATTTAAATATGTGTGCCCAATTTATTTCACTTAAGAGTATGGTCTCAAGGTGCATCCATTTACCTAGAAACGTCTGAAGTTTATCTTTCTTTATGGCAGAGTAGAACTCCATTACAAAAACAAAAAACAAAAACAAAAACACTGTATCTATCCATTCATCTGTTGATGGGTATCTGGGCTGTTTACAAGACTTAGCTATTACAAGTTGTGCTGCTATAAACATGGGTGTGCATATGTCCCTGTGGTATGGTGCTTTTGATTCTTTCAAGAAGGTATCAAAGAAGCGGGATAGCTGGGTCAAATGGAACTTCTAGTTTTAGTTTTTTGAGGAATCTCCACACTGATTTCTACAATGGTTGTACCAGCCTACACTTCCACCAACAGTGGAGGAGAGTTCGTTTTTCCCCACAGCCCCTCCAGCATTTGTTATTGGCTGATTTCTTGCTAACAGTCATTCTTTCCGGAATGAGATGGAGTCTCAGGGTTGTTTTAATTTGCATCTCTTGAATGACCAGTGATGTTGAACATTTTTTCATGTATTTATTTGCAGTTTCTACTTCTTCATCTGAGAAATGCCTATTCATTTCAGATGCCCAGTTTTTGGCTGGGTCTTTAAATTTGGGGGGGTGGTCTGAGTTTTGAGAGGTACTTTACGTATGAAGTATTGAACTGGCAGTCTCATCACGTTATATTTTCGTTACCCGTAACGAACCTCTGCAAGTTACTCTACCGTCAGCTTTGACATGATGCCCATTGCCCCACCCACCTCTCCCTGTGTGAAGGACATTTGAAATGAAACATTGAGTGCATTTGCTCTGAAGTCGACCTATTGCATCTTGTTGAGTATGTTTGCATTCTCACTGCTACCAGTGTTCCTTTAACAGTGGTAAATGGAGGGTCTTGAGATCTAGCAGAAGACCTGAGGCTGACATCTAGCACTATAATTCCAACTGTGTGGCTTTAAACCGGTTACAATTTGTCTTCTCATCTGTAAAGTGAAGAAAATGGTAAATATGTAGCTCACAGGATTATTCTGAGGACCAAAAGAGATATTTCAAATGCTTTTTCATGAGTGAAACATATCATAAATGTTAATTTTAAAGTTCCAGCACAATTAAACATGTGACATATTAAATTTTTTATTAAAAAAATTAACAATAGACACTTTCAATAGTTCATTTCTGTTAATGACAGGAATATTCTCAGTAAAATCAAAAAAATTTTGTAACTACAAATGATAAGATAGAGCTAGATTTAGAAAAGTACACATAGCAATACCATGGCTTTTCAGAGGAAAAGGGTAATTAATTGCAACTTCATTTATATTTTAAATCAAATGATGTCAAAATAAGCAAATTTTGAATAGAAAACTACAGATGGTTCTTTTATGTTTCAAGTATAAAACCAATAGTAAAATTTCCATTTTTCTGTATCTGTTTAGATGATATTACAGTGAAAGGTAGAATGTGAATTGCAGAATGCAGCTAGTGAAATCACAAAAAAAGGTAAGAAATTAGCTTTTTCACATGAAAGAAATCAGTGATCACATAAATTTAACATGATCACAATGACCAAGGCAAAGATACAGAGTATAAAAAACTTGAGAATATCCAACAATTTAACACCAATAGTACTAAAACCAAATAGCACAATAATAAAATTCCTAAATCTTAGTTAATATTAACACTTAGAAGTTAATTTTCATAGGAATTCTGTAACTAAGCATATCTTCTGTACCACGGAAGCTTTTCAAAGCACTGTTTTTTCAGGATTCCCCAGAGTTTTCCTGGAGTCAATTCTCATGGTTTGGAGGATGTCAGTATAAAATGCCACAGGCCATTAGTGCCTTGTCTGCTGCCCCAGACTACTTTGCACAGTGTGCATTGGGAAGTGGTCTTCATCAGGATGGAAGCCTGCTTCGGAATAACCTTTGCAATTTAGCAACGCAGTATGCATGCCTTTGACCAGACTTCCCATTAGAGTGTACCATATCCCTGGGCACGGGACGCTGTGAGAGTGAAGTGAGGAACAAACACTGCGACTTACAGGAGTTTGAAAACCAAAGTTTCTAAGGTCATCAACAGTGCTGTGCACACAGAAGTCCATATAATGCTTGGTAGTCTGTTACCTCCCAACAGCTATTTTAGATTCAGGCCCATCGTGTGTGAGAATATATCTCTGGACAAAAGTCAAAACGAGGAGCTAGATCAGCTGCAACTGGAAGTGTCGAACTACATAGAAAGAAATGAACAGAAAATGAAAAAACTTGCAAAACTATTAAATGAAGTAAAAACAATTCTGCAGAAAGTTAATGATTAGATAAAGTGAAAAACTGACATGCATGAAGGTCTTTGGTTCTTTTCAGAATTGTGATGAGTGTACGCACATGTTCTCATAAATAAAGACCCGTTCAGAAGATCCTGAGAATTTATTAAGGAATTCTGGAGTTTGACATGAGTTAACTTCGAAAACATGTGGCATTTTTTAATGTGAAAAAAGAAAGAGCACACAAGGCATAGATTTCTACAAACCATTTCAGTAAAAGGGTCCTTTTTGTTGTTTGTTTTTAAACTTAAAACATGTTTTCCTGCGTTTGGCTGTGTAGTCAGATGTTTGACACAGGGATTCTTTTCTATAGTGTCCTTAGCAATGTGAGCCCAGTCTGGTTGCCAAGCCCATAAGTACAGAAGGCTGTTGATCATTAGTCTGTGTAAAACATAGCACTTGGGCATCTCACTTGGAAAGAGCTTTTTAACTTATTTCAAGAGGTGGCGCTTAGAAGTGAAGAGAGTATTGTATGCCTGAAAGACTGCACCAAAACACCAGGCCAGACCAGGGTGTAGGCACCCACTTATGTGTGCAACTGCCTTTTTACCTAATTAATCCTCTCCTTACAAGTCTGAACACAGCCTGCGAACTTCACATTCCACCGGGAACTGGAACTCCAGAGCCCACAAAACCTGGACGCTTTCATGGAACATTATTTGTTCAGGGTCCTTGAAGCAATGATATCTAATGGAGCAGAAGCAAAGAGAAAATGACCTGAGCTTTAGAGAGAACTGTTGCTTTCCATCACAGATCTGTCACTCCCCTGCTTAGAAACCTTCCAGGGCCCCTCCTGGACAGATTCCAAACTCTTCTCAACCAGCTCCGCTCTGCTTCCTTCTGAGTACTCATGCCACTCAACACCCCCCCCCCCCAGTCTCTGGGCCCGAGTATTTCCTAATGTGCGATTGCAGGGTACCTGGAACAAAAAAACTGGTGGTGTTTCATTAAAATGCAGATGACCTTGTGCACCTCAAGGCCCCTGAAATAAAATTTCTGGGTGTAAAGTCCTCAGGAATCCACATGTCAAAATGCCTCCTTTTTCCTTTTTATTTTTTATTATAAAAATTAAAATTTATCCAAATTTACACAAACTTACAGGCCACAATACATGGTGTCATTTGCATGTAACAGTGAACAATGTAAAGAAAGTCGCAACTGCATAAAGTTAACTGTAGTACATACTGCACGAGTCACTGTAATATCCTAGCCGCTTCCTATTGCTATTAAAGTAAGCTCATGTTTTGTTTTGCTTTGTTTTTTAATTTGGGTTATTAGGTTCCTCTTCGTGGCATATCTTTATTCCTCTGAATTCCTGTTCCCCTCCTCACCCCTCTTCTTGATTCCTTGGACCTTTTCCCTAGTGGATGAGATCTGTCCCCTTAACTCCTTGTATCCACCTTGTGTCATTTTCTTTGTTTGTCTTTTGCCTCACTCGAATGAGGGATACCATATGGTATTCAAGTTTGTGTGTCTGGTTTATTTCACTCAACATTATGTTTTCCAGATCCTTTTATTTTCCTACAAACGTTTCTAATTTGTCCTTTTTTATAACTGAGTAGTATTCCATTGTGTATAGATACCACATTTTGTTTATCCAGTCATCTGTTGATGGGTATACAGGCTGCTTCCAGAATTTAGCTATTATGAATTGTGCTGCTATAAACACTGCTATGCAAGTATCGCTGTACTATGATGATTTTAGCTCTTTGGGGAAGATACCTAGCAGGAGGATAGCTGGGTCGTATGGAATTTCTACTTTCAGTCCTTTGAGAAATCTCCATACTGGTTTTCATAATGATTGTACTAGTAGGGATTCCCACCAACAATGTAAGAGAGTTCCTTTTTCATCACGGCCTGCATTTGTTATCGTTTGATTTCCTAATGATTGCCATTCTTTCTGGAGTAACGTGGAATCTTAGGGCCATTTTAATTTACATTTCTCTAATGGCTAGGGATACTGAATATTATTTCAGGGCTGGGGATTTAGCTCAGTGGTTAGAGTACTTGCTTTGCAAGCACAAGACCCCGAGTTCGATCCCCTGCACCAAAAAAAAAAATTTTTTTTTCATATATTTGTTGGCCATTTGTATTTCTTCCACTGTAGAGTGCCTGTTCATTTCTCTAGCCCATTTCTTGACTGGGTCTTTAATTTTAGGTGAAAAACACCACCTTTTTAGGAGACTCCAATCTAGCCACATTCCACAAATACCTGCTCCTTGAAAACAACATACATTTCATTTCTTGGTTCCTCTGCCTTGTTTGTCTTTTCTTCTCTACACACTTACTAAGCTTTCTTCATTGAGTGTGTGCCATAAGCTAGATGTAGGTAGTACATTAAAGCTTTGAAGCCCAGATCCTTCCTGATCCTTCCTTCTCAATCAGAGACATTAATTGAGCACCCGACTATCGGGAACAGCAAGCGGAGAGGACACAGGTGAATCAGAAGCAGGCTTCGTGCCCAGGACACTCACTCGGTGGAGAGACTCTGTGTGGCAGTACCTCTTTTCTCAGCTGACAGAAATTACAGCACTGGATGAGCCTGTAGAGATGTGAGCCGGTTCACGGGGAGGTTCTCTGTGGCCCTAAGATGCAAAGGCACCTTTATAACCAGAGTTCTTTGCGTGCCAAGGCAGCAGTGTCATTGTTCCAAAATGTCTTTCACCAAGGGAATGCTGAAGTGCTTTTCTAATAGCTTGATTTGGGTGCAAAACCTATAGATGGCAAACCGAAGTATGATGTATTTAAATATCCTTCTTTAGAGCTCTTAAAAAACTTTTGTTGTGATATGTTTGCAGTACATGATTACATTCCTCGTGGGGAGTTGGTACAAGTACATAAAACATCTTAATTCTTCTTTTTTAATCCCCTTGCCCTCCCTCCCCCTACCTCCATCTGTCGATCTCCTTTCCTTTTGCAAAGATCTCTACTGCCTATTACCTATTTTTTATTTTTCTCTTCAAGTTATTTATATTTCGAGTCTCTCAGGTAAGAGAAATCACGCAATGTTTAAGCTTGTGTATCTGATTTATTTCACCTAGCATTATGGTCTCAAGGAGCATCCATTTTCCTACAAATGACTCGGGTTTATCTGAGAAGAAGCTTACGGCAGAACAGAGTACCTGAGGCCAAGCATGTCCACTGGACATACACCCCGATAAATGTGTGCTCAGGGAAAGAATGACTCAATGAGTGATTGATTTGCTGTATAGACTTCTAAAGACGAATCAACTGCCTCTGATGCACTGGCCTGGAGTATGAGTGTCTCTCCTCTGACCCCAAATGCCCCTCACATTCTGGGCTTTGGGTTTATCCATTTGGGGGAGAGGTTTTTTTTTTTTTTTTAAATGCTTTCCATTTTAGACTTTTTAGTTTTAATGGAAGTACCCAAATGGTACTTTCTCCCTAGTTTTGCAAACCGATTACTTTTTATTTTCCTGACCCGGGCTTGGTACTTGCAGTGTTTCTTTTACTCTTCTCACCTATTTTCCTGCTCTCCCTACTTCCCTTGATCCTGTTCCCTCCTTGTGGCCCACATCCAGAGGATGAATGCAGGCAGATTAATCCAGCAGGGAACACAATGTCTGCGAGCCAGGACAGACACACCAAAGCCACTAAAGCACGCAGCAGTGACGAAAGGCAGCTCTGATGGGTTCTGTCGGGAATCCTCAGAGATACCGAGGGGAAACATTTGCTAACCCCTCTCCTGGCTCCACGCCCCCGGGCCCCACAACCAGAGCACGCCTAGAAAAGCTGAGGGAGAAAAGTAGTGAAACTAGAAAGTCTCCTTCTCCTCCTAGCACTCCACGCAAGAGACTTCTCCAGAACTACAATTCTTCAGCTCTCTACCTGAAAGACTGTAGGTTAAAACTGAATGTGCACCAGCTGACTTAAGCCTAAGGTTGTTGAGAGAATATTGTAAGGAGTCTTGGGGGAGAAGACTGTGGAACCTACTTCTGATGACAAAGAGAAATATGAGCAGAAGACAAGAGGTTCTCCTTAGTGTGGTGTCTAAAATAAGATCCAGGGTGTATGTGGATGTGTGCACAATCATGCAAATGTACACATGTATTTAGTTCTACTTTCTCTCCAAGTGTGTCCAGTTAGCAAAGATCTGCCTAATACACAAAGTGTGTAGCTATGTAGGACAAGAAATTGCACTTGATTACCTAGTGAATTTGGTCTTCTAAACACCACAAGTTTGAACCTAGATTAACCCAATTAACTAAATAAATGATTGCCATACCCTTTGCAGAAGAGATATAAAAATCAAGATGATTCTCAATATTTATTCACTTTTAGTTTTTCTTTGGTTTCATTGGACTTTATTCTTTAGACCCATTCCCCAATCCAAGTGTTGTCCTTTCTTGGCTGTCTGGACCACAGTCACCTCCCTTGCTCTTGTTTCCTTGGGCTGCACTCTAATTATTCGAACATAGCTCCACTTGTGTTTTCTACCTCTGTCCCTTTCTTTCTTTTTGACTTTTGGTTTCTCTAGCTCCACTATCCAGGTAGACAAGGGCCCCACTCAGGCTAGTGTCATTGGGTGTTTAGAGGTAATAAATGCTGGGTTTCTAGATAGTCTCAGTTCAAAAGCTCACCACTTCCTGAGGGCTGCATTTCGGCCCTTTAACACTTTAACATAAATTAGTTTGTCAGATTTATCTGGTTCATACTTAGGTGATAAAATGAAGGACTTTAAAGTTTCCTCTGGAAAAAACGTGGTAGCAATAAAATCCATTCGTTCACCAATAATTTTCAAATGCTATCATGTACCAAGCACTAAATGTAGAGGGCAGAGGTCTGTGGCAACCACAGAAGGGGACTACTTCTTAAAAAGATGGAAAAGTAAATCTAATTATGTTACTGGACTATGTAATTTTTAACTTCTATTATGCGTCAACTGTGCTTGGTCATGAAAATGTGGGGTGAATATGCAAGTCTCTTCCCTTAGGATGCTCACAGGGCCCTTCAATGACAGAGAGAGGCTCGGCCAAATTCTGGAGAGAGCCCACATGTTGGAGGACTCTTAAGAGTGGCATGGACAGCAGGTGAAAAAGATCAGTGGCTACTTCCAGCAGGAGGAAGCACTGTAGAGGTAGTGTGAATAAAGGAAATAAAGAATGAGACTTCAGGTTGAAAGATGTGAGGTAGAGCAGTCTAGGAAGGAGAAGCAGTCTGATAATCACATAGAAATAAGAGATAAGAAAGGACAGATTACTGAGAACTTCCAACGCGAGGCAAATTTCAGCTTTTCCTACACAGTCATTGGGAAGCAGTAAAGGATTTTGGTGCGGGAAAGTGACATAATTTGCAAATCAAAGTAGCTAGTTAGGGAGTTATTGTAATAACTTAGGTTGAGACGTAGTAAGACTCAGAAGTAGGTACTGGAACTGGGAATGAAAAGTGTAGGTGACTGTGAAGGAGATGAGTTTCCAACTGAGTATAGGAAGTAGTAAAACAATAATTGAGGTTTTAAAGTAATGACACTGAGCTACAAGGGCAGGGGCTATAAGGGTACAAAAGATTTTGATGCTTTTATGGCAGACTAACGGTAGTGACTGATGGAGTACCGTGGAGGAGACTGAACTAAGAGCACATACAGAGATGGCTACAAGCCAGGAGGAAATTGGTCTGTCTGCAGAATCCTTCTGGGAGAAGCTCAAGACCTCAGAAGAGAAGCCAGGCCCTAAATACAGGGAGAATACTCACACATCTGTAGCTATAGTAGCCTATTTCCCATATTCTCCACCAACTGTGACACAATGTTAGGCAGTCAAATACGTATCTATTAATGGGAAGAAAGGAAGAATCTTCTCTATAGAAACTGAGTGAGGGTTACCAGAATATGCCACCCTAAAATATGCCTGTATGAGTCTATTTCCTGATGCTATAACAAAGTACCTGAGGCTGAGTGCTAAAGAAAGGAGGTTAGTTTTCACAGCTTTGGAGGCTGAAAGTCCAAGATTGGGGAGCCCCAACGTTTTGGGCTCTGGGAAAGCTTCATAGCAGATGGTATCTCAAAGCTTAAACCACATGTGGAAGAGACCGCATGCTAAGACTGAAAGGCATAGGGTTGGGGCACGGGGCTTGCTCTTTCAATAACAACTTACTCCTGTAGGAACTAATCAGGGTCCCATGACAATGACATTAATCCCTTCTAAGGACAGGGTCCTCAATGACCTAATCAGCTTCTACTAAGCTCTACCTCTTAAAGGGTACACAACCTGTCAGCATTGCCACATTGGGAAAAAAATTCCAGGACACTAATCTTCAGGGGACACATTGAAACCATATCTGAGCATGGCATGCCTCTTTGGTATACTGATTATTTTGAGGTAAGGCAACTAACAAAGACCAGATACAAGAAAAACTTTCTATCTCTCCCTAACTGCCTAAGAATAGAATATATAAATTTCCCTTTTGGTAAAGGAAATGTCCATTTGTAAAGACATGGCTATATGAGGAAGAAAGCTACCCCTATAGACACTCATCACTTGAAAGATCTTTATCTGTGCAACAAGATACAGATACTATTTACCATATATTTACTTAAATATATTTATTTTCATTACTTGCCTCTCCCATCCACAAGTCTAATAACCTATTTTTCTTTGTTTGGTCTAAGAAGGATTATAAGCCTCAATAATCTAATAATAAGCCTCAATAATCTAATAATAAGCCTCAATAATCTACTGCTTCTTAGAGCCACATTCTTTTTCTTTCTGAACTTCTGTACCTATACACATAATTAAAACAATTTTCTCTTAATCTGTCTTTTATCAATTTGATTTGAAAGTCCCAGTCACTGAGCCAAGACCCTCAGGTACAGGGAGAAAGAATTTTCCTCCCCTAGGAGGACAAAGATATTTGGGTAAAACTATCTCTTGTGGAGTTGGTACCTCTGGCATTTAGGAATCTTGATGAATACTGGCCTATTTACTATCTACTCATTCACTGATCTCCTCTGCTGGTGGACACAGAGCTCATAACCAGGCTATCTGTTTCCTTATATTGAAATATGAGTGAGGAACTAAAACTCTTAATTGTATAATAGAAAGAGAAACATGAGGATAAGATAATATCAAAAGAGTAGCAGAGGGGCTGGGGATTTAGCTCAAGTGGTAGCGCACTTGCCTAGCAACCGCAAGGCTCTGAGTTCGATCCCCAGCACCAAAAAAAAACAGTAGTAGAAAAAATTCAGAGAAACAGAATGCAACTGTTATAGAAATGACATGTTGTAAGGATGATATCATTTCTCAGATTTCTTGGGAATATAAATGATGACAAAACAAAAACAGCACATTGTTTTGAATACATTTAAAATTATATCCTGAAAGAATACAACAGTAAATTTCTCTTTTAAATTGGAAAGTAAAATAGAAAAAGTCTCTCAGAAAGTAGGATTAAAAAGACAAAAGTATATAAAAGATGAGACAAAAGGTGAGAGATAAGAGATAGAAAATAGCACGTCTAAGTGTTGTAGTGTCAGGTTAATAGAAATAGCTAGATAAGAAAACTGAGGAAAGGAAGTTAAATTATAAAAGAAATAAGACAGTTTCACAGAACCGAAGGGCATACGTCCTTACATTTAAAATATGGTTGAGATGAATGGTAAAGGAAAAAAATTGTTCACCCAGACACCTACTGTGAAATTGTAAAGCATGAAAGTGAAATAGAAAAATCCTAAAAGCTTCCCAGCAACAAAAACTGAATAATAAAAAAAAATGAGAATTAGAGTAGCATCAGATTTCACAATAAGAATAATTGAATATACAGAACAAAGGAGCAATGCTTCAGATTATGAGAAAAGTGATTTCAACCTATTCTATACCCTTCAAAACTATCAATCCAGTGTGAAGGCTGTGTGGGGCACCCTGTGTCACAGATGAGTGTTACAATCCAGAGGGGAATGGAGGGCATCGCCCTTGCCCACTGAGCCCAAGAATGTGGCCAGCTATGTGTGGCCTCCCATCAGTGCCAGAACTGAAGGCAGGCTCATGTGGTTCCTGCCACCCCTCTTCCTGTTACTGAAAAATGTGCCTGTTACTGAAAGCCTAGGTCAGCCATTGTCCTGATCCTGGATGTACACAGCCAGAGGACCAAGAGGACTGTGTCTGGAACCAGCTGCAGTCCTGTTCCCAGGCACACACTGTCACCAACAGGTGACACCAACAGGAACGCACACACGGCTTCTGCTGCCACCCCACCTATGTAGTTTCCACTACATACAAGCCACCTCAGCACCTTGTCTGACCATACACTGCTGTCAGGACTGGGAGCGAATGCCACATTAGGAGTTCTATAGTGTCCAGCATCACCTCCCCACAGGCAACATCTGGGCTGGTTCCACCGACTGGTCAGAGGACAAGTGCTTCAGGCCCCTTACTACTGCCAGGACTTCCAAAACTAGAGGTCCTTGCTAGTAGCAAAGATAGCATCATCAGTGCTTGAGGAAACCCCCACTGTTTGATAGGGATCGCCACTTCCATTGTAGGAGTAGCTACACACATAGTGAGCACCCCATATCCTCTGCTGTCTGCGCCACATCTGCCTGAACTGCTACAGTATCCTCATTCCTGATGGCCTGCAGAGGCAGGGGATCATTCTGACTCTGCGACTATATGTATAGTGCCCAAAGTCATTAATCTCAGCCAAAGAAACTGTAGGCAGGTTACATTATGGTTCAATAAAGACAACACTGCATAACAAACTAACATCATGGGACACATTGAGGGAGAAAGCCTCTTACTAAGGTGACAAAAAAGTGGTAGAGATACCTAAGCCGTAAGGTCTATAAATGTCAAGGAAGGCACACAAGAAATATGAAAGAAATAAAAACAAGGTAATACGGTACCTCCAAAGAGCATAATAACTCTCTAACAACAGATCCCAAAGAAGTAATGCAAATGAAATGTCTGATAGTAATTTAAAAGAATGATTATTTAAAAAGCTCTAAGAGATTCAAGAGAAACTGATGGTTAAATTAGGAAGAAAATGTACAATATGATTCAGAAATTCAGCAAAGAGAACTATTTAAAAAGGTTGAAACAAAAATCTCAGTAAGCTCAATCATTCAAATAAAAAATATAGTCGAAAAACTTAACAATAGACTAGATCAAGTGGAAGAAAGAATATCTAAACTTATGAAAGTCCTTTAGAAATATTTCAGTCAGACAAAAGAAAAAGAAAAGAGTAAGAGTGAAGACAACATTCAAGACCTTCGGAGCACCATTAAATGAACAAATATCCACATTTTTGGAATCACTACAGGTGAGAAGAAAAATGTTAATGGCATAAAAATATCTATTCAATAAAATAATAGCAGAAAATGTCTCTAATCTTGGGAAAGTTATGGATGGACATCTATATACAGGAGGCTTATAGGACCACAAATAGACATGACCAGAAAAACTATGGCATGTTGTAATCATACTTCATATTGTAAACTACAATACAAAGAAAAAAATTCCAAGATGTGCAAGAGAAAAGCACTATCACATTTAAGTGTAACCCCATTAGACTAACAGCAGATTTCTCAGCAGAAACTTTAGAGTATAAGAGAGAATGGAGCAATGTATTTGAAGCCCTGAAACAAAGTGATTGCCAACCAAAAATATTAGCAACAGCAAGGCTATCCTTCAGAAATGAAGGAGTAATGAAGACCTTCCAAGACAAGCAAAAAGAAGGAATTCATGACCACCTGATCAGACTCACCAAAGGCAAGCCTAAGGGAATCTTATATCCAAAACTGAAGATTACCAGTTTCATGAAAGTATAAACTCCACTAGAAGAGTAGGATACACAAAAGAGAAATAGAAAAAAATTAAATATCATTAATACAATAAACCACCAAACCAAAAGATGAACAAGAGAGAAAGAAAAGAACAAAGATACAGATTGGCCAAGTGGATTAAAAAACAAAATGCAGCTGGGGATTTAGCTCAGCGGTTAAAGTGCTTGCCTTGCAAGCACAAGGACCTGAGTTCGATCCCCAGCACAAAAAAAAAAAAAAAAAAAATGCAACAGCATGTTTCCAGTAAGAGACTCACCTCACTAGTAAAGACACATGCAGACTGAAAGTGAAAAGATGAAAAAGGTTTTATAAGTAAATGGTAACCAGAAGCAAACAAGAGTAACTATATTTACATATGACAAAATAGACTTTAAGATAAAAATTGTAAGAGACAAAGAAGGGCACTATGTAAGGAACAAAGAATTAATTCAGCAAGAAGATATGATTACAAACCCACATGCACCTAATGTCAGACACCCAATTTTATAGAACAGACACTATTATACTTAAAGGGAAAGAGGCCTTCAACACCTCATTTTCATTTATGGGTACATCATCCAGACAAAAGCTTAATGAAGAAACATCACAGTTAGACTATACTGTAGATCAAATGGACTTAGCAGACATTTATAGAACAGTCCATCTGATAGCTGCAGAATACACGTTCTTTTCCTCAGCATATAGAACCTTCTCTATAATAGAACACAAGTCTTAACGAATTCAAAGAAATCATATACTGTGTATTTTCTGATCACAATGGAATAAAATGAGAAGTCAAGAACAAAAGAAATTTTAGAAATTATTCAAATACATGGAGACTGAACAAAAAAAGGTCATCAAAAAATCAAAAAGAAATTTTAAAAATTCTTGAAACAAACAAAAAATGGAAGCAACTTAACAAGACCCATGGAATACAGCAAAAACAGTAGCAAGGAAAGAAAGAAAGAAGAGAGAGAAGATTGATTTCAAATTAACAACTTGATGACACCTATCTCAAGGATTTAGAAAATCAAGAGCAAACTAAACCCAAAATTAGTATAAGGAAAGAAATGACAAAGATCAGAGGAAATAAGTGAGATAAAGACTTAACAAAACAAACAAATACACAAACAGAAACCAAGCTTCACCTAGTGGAACATGCCTGTATTCCCAGCACTCTGGGAAGCTGAGGTAGGAAGATTATCAGTTCCAGCCCAGCCTGGACAGCATAAGACTTATTGAGACCCTGTCTCAAAGTGAAAAAGGGATTGGGAAATAGCTCAGTGCAAAGACTCTGGGTTCAGTCCACAAAAACAGTACCATAAAAACAAACAAACAAACAAACAAAACAAAAGATCAATGAAATAGATTTGGTTTTTTGAAAAAAATTTAAAAATTAACAAAGTTTTAGCTGGACTAACCAAGGGAAAAAAAGAGAGAAGACCCAAGTAAGTAAAATTAGAGTTGAAAAGGAAAACATTACAATACCACAGAAATAATAAAAATGATCATTATTAAGATAATCTATATACTAACAAATTAGAAAACACGGAAGAAATGGACATATTTCTAGACACAGATGACTACCAAAAGTGAACTATGAAGTCATAAAAAACCTGAATAGATCAAGAACAAGTAATGAGATTGAATCAGTAATAAGTCTTCCAACAAAGAAAAGCCTGGGACTGTATCGCTTCACTGCGGAATTTTACTAAATTTTTAAACAACTAATACCAACTCTTCTCAAAGAATTCCAAAGACTTGAAAGAGAAGAAGCGTTTCCACATTCATTCTCTGAGGCCCGCATTATCCTTCCATGAGGAAGGAAGGAAGTTTGGGTAAAATGTTAGATGAGGTTCAGTCTAAGGCAGTTTCAACAAAGCTGCTAGGCAGTTCCCAAGACAGGGTTGTTTTTCAAAGGAGCTCCTCATGTCGCAAGAATGGCCCACATGGGTATCCCTGACATGTTTGAATCACAGCCTCTGTGTGTGGGGGAGATTTCAGAGCATAGCACAAGAGCCTGTGGTCTGCAACTGGGAGATCTGAAAGGCATGTGTTCAAGACAACGACAGATGGTCCTCTGAGAATTTTTGAAGTTGAAAATTTTTGCCATGTGAATATTTTACAGAAAAAGTGTTATAAACATATTTTTGGAAATATGGGACAACTACCAGCTGACATGTTAAAAATAGTTACTTCTGTCTGGTAAGAACAGATCCAGGAGGGGTAAAAGATGTGACTGACCGTTCCTTTTTTTTATTGACACTTTAGTACTACCTTTTTTGATCCACGTGTATTTATTACTTTGATCACTTTTATTATAAGAAAAGAGAGAGGGACAGAAAGATAAGTCAATAAAAATACTGTTGTAGGAGTAGGAATATAAGTTTAATTCTAAAGATAATAACAGTCATTGAATACCTTATCACTAATCACCAAAATATTGCTGAGGTAGGAAATATTATCTTCATTTAGGATTTAGGGTTAAGCCTTAAATTAAGCGTTTTGCTAAAGATCACACATATGGTAAGTGGCAGAGTCTGGCTGGAACCCAGGTCTAGATATGTGCTCTTTTCACAAGCAGAGGTGAAGAGGCATCTGACCACAGGGCTGTGTGGGAAGGGACCATCTCTTGATCTTTGGCTCCTAGGCCAGCGTAAACAATGCTATGGCCCAAGGGAATCACCACATCTCCAAAGGAGCCAGTGTTGGTTATTGTTTAACTGCATTATATGTATTCAGTCTTTTAAATCTTTTCTGAGAAATCGTTCTTTCTAATCCTTGATTATCCTCTTATAATAAAAATACATGGAGGAACAAGCCTACGTCTGAGAGCTGAGACCTGTGTGCAGAAGGGCTATAAGCTGGGTGCAGTCAGCAGCCTGCTTCCTCAGTGGTGAACCCAGCATGTGCCCCCAGCCCTGTGCAGATGTGCTGCCTAGAGACCCGCCCAGTGGACAAGCTGGTGGCTTCCTTGTTTACCTTCTAGATTGGAAAGGATTCTGCCCATAAGTGTTATCTTTCTTGACAACATTTCGATTTGCTGTCTCAGTTCAGTGGAGACAGTCCCTGGATCTCTGATACAAGGTTCAATAATATTTTGTTTTGATTGACTTTGATTGATAACAGAGAAGAAAGTAAGAGGGGACCACTGGCCATGAAAGTACTGTCTTTGGCCTTAGAATGTGTGAGATCATGGGCAAGATGTGTCATTTCATTGCTGTAGGTGGGCAGACGACTGCCAAGCAGCCAGGCTTAGCCTTGAGGAAGCACTGCACAAGGACTGTGTCATGGTTTAGCTGTGATACACCCCCAAATCCTCCTGCGTATGGAAAGTGATTGGATCGTGGGGGTACTACACTCATCAGTGGACTCATCCACTGATGCGTTCCATAGCTGAACGTCCTGCTAGGAGGTGGGCCTGGCTAGGGATGGTTCAGTAGGGGTGTGACTGGGAAAAGTGTGTTCTTGTCCCTGGCTCCTCCCTTTGCTCTCTGCTCCCTGGCTGCCGCTGGCTGTACAGCTTTCCTCTGCCATCCCCTTCCACCATGCCGTCTCTGCCTGGGAGCCAGCTACCATGGACTGAAACCACGAGCCAAAATAAACAGTTTAAGTTGTGAGTGTTGGGCATTGTATCCTCGAGACAGGAAAGAGACTAAGGCAGATGATAAGGCGAGTTCTGTGTAAATGGACAGGTGCTTGACACAGACCGTCCTGTGCAGCACAGATGTACTACTTGTGGCTGCATGACCTCCGGGCTCTTCCGGACTAGGGGTTGATAGTAATAGTGTTAAAATTCTAACCTAATCTGATGTGTAAATAGACTCTGACCTACTCTCATGACAGGTAGCTAAGTCTCAGCCAACCACAGCAGCTGGCCTGCAGTCCACCAAAGACAGTTAACCATTTAAAGTTCAGATAAGGCACACACCAAGCTTTAACCAACCCAGTGATCTCTGTAGCTCATTTCTGCTTTCTGTATGTCACTTTCCTTTCTCTGTCTATAAATGTAACATATATATGTGGTGGAAAGGAGCATCCTGAGCCAGTTTTGGTCTGGACTGCTTCCTAATTCTAGAATCATGAAAACTAAGATATACAAAACTAGATTTGGTGTAATTTTCTCTTTTAATAACAGAATAGAATAATAGTCATGTAATAATAGGATAGAATGAAATAATAATCGTAATAAAAAAATAGGATTCTGTGAGAAATAAGTACAAAAAACAAACTGAATACTTAGAGTGCCTGGTAAATACTCAATATATGTTAGCTATTAATACTACAAAAAACCTTCTATGGTCCCTATTTTATTCTCAGAGAATGAACTTATGTTTATAGGACATTTGAAGTAGAAAAATGTGAATATGTGTGCAGTTAGATCAATTAATCTTTTTTCTTGGCTTTTATGTCTCTCTTCTCTATAGCATAAGTAAATAGATATATTTTCCTAGAGATTTTAAAAAATTGTTTCTCTTTTTTCACAGTTACTTTTTTAATCCATCTGGAATATATCTCAGTGTATGATATGGGGTACAGCAATAATTTTTTTTCCCAAATAAGCAGTTTTCTTGAAGCTATATATTGATTTTAGATAATAATTTTGTACTGATTCTTATATATATATGTATCTGGGTCTACATATATTGAAGCAACTTTTATTCTTAACATTTCTCAATAATTTCAAGGTAATTATTTTCCACATTAATAATTTCTGTTTAATACTTTACACTTAAAATCCTGTTCAAATTATCCCTCCTTCTAGAATAGATTTCTTATTTTGCTGTTAAGAGTGATGTAACCCAATTTTGCGAAGAGCAATTTGCTTCAAAAATGCTTATTCACCAAACAGTAGCTCACTCCTGAAAATTTTTCCTGAAAGAAGTTAAGAATTTTACAAAAATATTTATGTATATATATTTTTATGTATTTACATATAAAGCTCTGCTGCCATTGTTCGTTAAAACAAAAAAGTTTGAAACTATTTTTGAAGAGTATTGTTATACAAACTATATTAAATTTAGAGAATGGAATGCTATATAGTGGACATTATTTTGAAAAAATTATTAATACAGGAAATACCTTTCCATATAAGTAATAATGCAGTATATAACATTTCATGTTTAATATTATCTCTATGTTTTTTATCTCCTTGAACAAGTTCTTTCCAACCTCCAGAACTTTGCATATTGGGGTTACTCTCCTTGCAGAGAACTATTACCTACACTTTGTAAGGCTGTGTTTTTCATTTTTCTGCTTAAATGCATCATTTCAGAGTATAAGAGTAGGGGTTGGGGATTTAGCTGAAGTGGTAAGGCGCTAACCTAGCAAACGCAAGACCCTGAGTTTGAGTCCCCAGCATCGGAAAAATAAATAAATAATAAATAAATAAATTTAAAAATACAAGAATAGAGTAGATCAGATCCCCTGTATTACTGGTTTCATTCGGGAAGCACCTAATTATCCTGGGTGGGTTCTACCTCTCCGTTTGGAAGATGTCTTAATTCATTTTGTACTATTACAACAGAACATCTGAAGCTGGTAACCTATGAAAAATGGGAATTTATTTCTCTTGGTTCTGAAGATCAGGCAGTCCATGAACAAGCTACCAGCAGGTTTGTTGTCCAGTGAGGGCTGTTCTCTCTGCTTCCAACATGGCACCCTGAATACTGCATCCTTTGGAAGAGGAAGGAATGCTGTTCTTCATGTGGCAGAAAAGCAGACCCACTCCTGCAAGTCTTTTTTAAAGAATAGTGGTGATACATTAATCTATTCACAAGCGCAAGGCCCTCATAGCCCAGTTATCTCCTAATAGTCACCACCTCCCTACGCTGTCACCTATTAATTTTTTCTGGACAGTCTCGCATGTAGCTCAGGTTGTCCTCAAACTTGCTATGTAGCCAGGGCTGACCTTGAACTCATGATTTACCTGCTTCAGCCTCCCAAGTGCTGGAGTTACAGGCTTGTACCACATGCACAGCCTTTAAATTTTAACATAAATTTTGAAGAGGGCAAAGCATTCGATCAATAATAGAAGATTTGCTGCTAGAAATGTGGGACCATATCTTTTATATTTTTTTCCTCTAAAGTGCTCTTTTTTATGATCTGAATACAAGGAATACACCCTGAATATTGATAGCTATGTTATTGAATCACCTTCCCCTTTCCTAAGAATTTTATTTGTATTTAATTTTTATTTTTTTGGTGCTGGTAGTTCTCATGCTAAGTATGCCCTCTGTCATTGGGCTACATCCCCAAGCCCTCTTCAGGATTAAAAATCACCTGGTTCATTCTTAAAATGAGCATCTCAACGTGTGAATATTGTAACTAGGACAAACTGTGCAGAAGAATAAGCAAGTTGCTGATCATAAAGCTTAAAGCAGACATAAAATATACAACAGTGATGCGTTATTTCCAGAGGGCCCCTCTTCCGCCTGGTTCCTTTAAATTTGCTTCAGAAAGTGGATGAGCATCTGGAGAGAGTGAAGTCAGGCTGGGAATTCAATCCAGCTGCAGCTTTTCTTCCAGATAGATGCAACTGTGGATAATTGCAGCCAGGTGCCTGGGGGAGGGGCCCAGAGCTTCAAGGTGTAATCAAGACTCCTTTGCATACGATTCTTTAACAAGTGCCAATCCATTACCTGTTAGAGTCCTCAGGTTCTCAAATCTGACCCGAATCTCCGGTTCTTTCTTTCAAAGGAAATACCTCTCAACCCCCTGCTGTCTCCCATCGACCATTTACCGTGGCTTTTGTTCCTCCTCGGCCGAGTGGGAGCTGCTTAAATTCTTTACTCCACCCCAGGATCAATCAGATGGAGCTCCAGTTATGAAACTCCGCGTCAAGGAGTCTTGAAGTGGTTCTCCAAATAGGCGTCCAAACCTTTTGCAGAATAAGGTTGCTCGAACTCTGGCAAACTTCACAGCACTTGTGAACCTCCCAGCAGAAGGCCTGGCTTATTGTAGTTTATTGAAAAATCACACCAAGGACATGTATCACAGCAACATTTGACCTTCACAGGTTAAGCACTTGCAGGTTTGATGATTTTTCACTAACCTTCAGGATTCATGAAATATCTTTCATTTTCTTAAGGATCAAATTGGAATTACCTATATGAGAGGCCATGTGAGGACTAACAGCTGAGCTGAATCAATTGCCCAGCACCATGATTTCAAAGCAGCTTTGGGCATTTTCTTGTATCACATAGGCAGAAGTTCTCTATAAGGGGACAGAAGGGATCTTTCACATTTTCATAACCAAATGCAATGCACTCACATCTTGCTGAGTGCAAAGCCAAAAAACAACCAGGAGATTAAGAGCAGAGAAAGATTTGTTACAT
Source organism: Hystrix cristata (assembly GCA_004026905.1). NCBI lineage: Eukaryota > Metazoa > Chordata > Mammalia > Rodentia > Hystricidae > Hystrix > Hystrix cristata. The sequence continues at coordinate 2,439 of PVJO010018526.1, read as the reverse complement.
AGAGCAGGTAAGGGGAAGAAAGGAGTTATTACCAGGGCAGCACTCTCCCTGAGGAATGGAAGCATGATTTCATCCTGGGTGCCTATACTATTTACATAGGAAAGCACGGGGGCACATTCTGAGCATGCTCAGTTTAAGGTGTACATTTCTGAGAGTGCTCCGTTTAAGGACAATTCAAGAAGGAAAGATGGCGAACACATTCATTGGCATGATCAGCTTAAGATCATAGATTAAAAGTTCAGAAAGGCAGACAGGCTTCTGGGAATGCTCAGCTCAGGGTCCTAAAGATGGTGGTCATGAACACTTCTGAGAAGGCTCAGTTCGGTATTACAATGAGTCAGGATTAATTTAGATCACCTAGACCAGTGAGTCAGAGTGGCTTGGTGACCTTGGCTGGTTTTCCCCAAGTTCTTCCAAAGAATCTTAGCTGGAACAAAAAGAAAAGACAATTCTGCAGGTGTGTTAATGCAGAAGTTTGCCCACAATTGTGTCTGCCTCACTTAGGGGCTAACATTCAAACTGCTATAATTTATGGGGGAAATTATATCCTATTAAAGTATGCACAAGAATGGAAATCCATGAGGTACGAATGCATCTTAATTCTCTCTTTTTTCCTATTGTCTGTCTTTTATTTTGCACTTTATTTATATATTGGGTTTACCATATAAGAGAAACTGATGGAGGAGGGTATGGGGCGTTCAGAGAGGATATTACCAGGTTCTTTATTTGCACAGGCAATGAATTGCAGAAGCGAATTTTAGGGCATTAAGGAGGTTTATTTAAGTAACAAAAGGGAGGCTGGTTTTGCCAGGTGGATAAAATAGCTAGCCGCTGCCGCAGTTAGAGTTCTGAAAAGGCCTGGGAGGCTGGGGAGCTAAAGATGGAGCATGGGTTAGGGAGCAGGGGGCAAAGGGGGGTTAAGAGAGCAAGAGGGCAAGAGCGCCAGAGAAAGGCGAGCTCGTGGTGCCCTTTGCATTTATCTGGATTCTGTTCTCCTAGTAGTTTCCCCATCCTGTGAGAAGAGGAGCGATTGGAATTTCACACCCTAGGCTGACGTCAGGTTAAGGCCACTCCCCTAAGGTTATGTCCATCTTCCCAGCCAGGTCAAGCCACACCCTGTTCCTACCTCAAAACCACATGCGATTTCACCTTGTATGTCTGATTTAATTCACTTAACATTATGGTCCCGTCTTCGCCATAATGTTAATGGGTTCTGTTGCAATCTTTGCTTTCTAGCTCCTAACGTTGTAAGACTGAGCAAGATAAAAATTCCATATCTATAATAGACAAAGTTTCCTTAGTGTCTTTTGCCTGTTAGAATTAGACGATCAATAAAAGAGAATCGGAAGAGTGTCTACTTCACAGATCTTATGCACTGAGATGAGCAACTGTGTGACAAGGTCACAAACTGTGTCCACAGAGTCTCTTTCTCTAACCCAGAGAAAGGGAGGGAAGCTCTGCTTGCAGACTGTTCAGGGGTCAGTTGCAGCTCTCCAGAGCAGGCCTCCAAAGACCCTGTCTCCCTCCCCTGCATCAGTGCTGCCGCCCCCTCCCCTGAGTGGTTAATGCGGGGCCACCTCCCCCACGGTGAGTTAATTGGAAATGTTACACTTCAAGAAGAAAAACAAAAGTAATGGAAAAGGCATCTGTGTGTGACCAAAGCCTTAACTGAAAACAGGCTTTCTCTTCTCCCATTCTGGGAAGCCAAGGAGAAGAAGCAGCCAGGGAGAGAGCCAATGCAGATGCTCATCTGGGGATGGAATGGTGCGCGCGCGCGCGCGCGTGTGTGTGTGTGTGTGTGTGTGTGTGTGTGTGTGTGTGTGTGTAGGAGGGGATGTGTATGAGGGAACTGGAGGTTGGGGGAGTTGAGGTTGAGAGGGAAGGTTGGTGTGAGGAAAGGGGAAGGAAGAAAGGCCAGCGTCAGAGTAAAGAAGAGGAGGGAATTGTAAGACTCCTGTTTTCTTCTGGGGCTCCGGTGGAGTCAATGACAGATGGATTCCTTTGGAGGACAAGAAAGATTTTGTCTAGTAACTTCTCAGGAAACTGAGTCTTTTTGTTAACAACTTGAGTACTCTGACAAATATGTACCATATTTTGTATGCACTCTATTGTATCTCTTATTTTTTCCAGAATAAATCCCTAGTCAGGTAAACTTACTTTTTCCCAGGACCACTCCCAAAGTTCCTTTTGGTTACTCTTCAATTAACCCCTGCCACACTGTCTTTGGGTTTTTTTTTTTTTTTTTTTTTTTTTTTTTTTTTTTTTTTTTTTTTTTTTTTTTTTTTTTTTTTTTTTTTTTTTTTTTTTTTTAATAAATGACCACCTTTTTTTCTCAAGCCAAACTTTATGGAAACTGTAAGTCCAAACATCACTAGCAGAAACTCATGGTTTGGTATGTTTCTGTGCCCAGTCTGTTGTTCTCAAGCATATTAATTAGTT
>PVJO010018525.1:0-36501 GCA_004026905.1 Hystrix cristata | reverse complement strand
CAGCTTCTTCTAGGTCAACAGACAGCTGTGGGGTTGCTAGGCAACCGCCTGGCTCCCCCCCATTCGGCCCCCCTCCCACTGCCTCTACCTGGAAACACTCGCTGGCTGCCCCCACCTCGCTAGGGTCCCCCCATGCCAATTAACACAGTGGGGCTGAGGGGGTAGGGGGTCAGGGCAGCTCTGGGACTGGGATCAAGGTATGGGAAGGTGTTAACCCTTCCAGTGCCACCACCCCCTCTCCCAGTCCTTCTCCTTGCTCCTACCTCACCAGATTAGGGCTGAACTGCAGCGTGCTTGGCGGCGGTGTGGGGGGCAGGTTCTGAGAAGTAGGGTACCAGCGTAGCTGTGGTGGTAACCATCCCTCCCCCCCGTAAAACCAGGCCTAGAGAGCTGCTGCGAGGAGTGTGACTGTATCAGCAACTGGCCAAGTCCCCTCCCCAGATAAGCCTGGTGAGGACAGATTGGAGAGCCCCGTGGCAACCCAGGGTTAGGTTTCCCCTTTATTTCTCCTGTCCCGTGCTCTTTTCCAGGACGGCCGCCCCCATTTTTAAGGCAGCACCTGCGTTCCCGGCTGCCATGCCCGCTTGGTACCTGCGCCCTGGCCAGGGTGCCCACAGCGGCCCCGCCAGTCCTGCCTGGGCGAGAGGGGCGGGCCAGGCGAGGGGCTCAGGCCGGGGTGGGGTGCGTGGGCCGCGGCGGAGAGACTTGGGGGCGCTGGAGGTAAGAGTGGGAGGAGAGCGCGGCCGGCTGGGGGCAGCTGTGGGGGCAGCGTCCGGAGCCGCCCATTAGTATGCGGCCGCGCTCCGCGCGCCATGGCAACCGCTCCCCCCGCACCGCGCGGGCTGGGCAGCCCCGGGCGCAGGGCGCACCTCGCCTCCCACAGGTGGCGGAGCGCACGGGCGGCCACGCACGCACAGGCACGCACGCACGGGCCGCGGGGCGCCTGGGGGCGCGCCGAGGGCGCCAGGTGCACTGGGGCCCAGTGCCCCTGTTCGTTCGTCACCTGTGGGCGTGTCCCCAGGTGCTCCAGAGTGAGCCCCAGGGAGGCTGTTGTCTGTGCCTGGGTGTGTCCCTTGCGGGTCCCTCTCTGTTTCTGTTGTGCCTCTTGTGCTTGAGGGTTCATGCTATTCTGTGCTTATTTGCCTTCCCCCTGAATGTGCGTGGCTCTAAGTGCGATTGCCAAGGTGTACCGAGAGTACTTGTGTCTCTGCCTGTCTGTGTTCGTTTGTGGTTGTGTCTGCAGTCTTTTGTGTCCGTGTGCCTGTATGTACCTGTACCTGAAATCTTTGCATCCTTGTGTGTCCCTGGTTCTGGCTTCGCCTCTGGAGGAATGTCCTGGATGTGTACCTCTGTGTGTCTGGATGAATGTTTCTTTGTGTGTGTGTGTGTGTGTTTGTATGAGCATGTCTGTGTGTGTGTGAGCCACTGATATCTTCAAGTGACCCTCTCTATCTGGCGCCTTTGTGTCTCTGGGTGGGGCTGTGTGTGTAGTTTTGTACCTGTGCATATCTCCCTGTGAATGCCCTCTGGAACCCATTTTGCACATGTCATTGTGGGTTCCTGTGAGCGTCCTGAGTGTGTGTCTTGGAGTGTGGCCGCGTCCACGGGCTTGCTGGCTCTTTGCCCTCCTAGGCTTCATTCCCTGCTGCCTGAGTGAGCCCACACCTGCTCCCTAAGCACTGGGCCCCTCCCCCCACCTGGCAAGGACAAGGAAGGGCACGGAGACAGAGGCAGACATGGAGGCAGAGACAAGAGACATAGAGGGGACACAGAGCCAAGTAGACTGGAGAGGTGGAGACCTAGTGTCATGTGATCAGCCTCACAGCCCAAGACTCAGAACAGAAACAAAGATGCCAAGATCCAGACATTAGAGAGAGGGACACCAAGAGTCACACAGAGCCCCAGAGCACCAAGTCCGGAACTGCTGAAACAGAACAGAGATCAAGGATGTGGCTCTCCAGCTTCCCTCCCTTCCTCCCTCCCTCCCACTCTTGAGTTTCCAGCCCCAGCTGTGCCTCCCCCACACACCCGAGGCAGCGTTAGTTCTGGCCCCAAGACTAGAACCCAGCTTCCTCCTTGCAGCTGTCTGTGTATGTGCTGCGTCTGTGTGGTGTGAGCAGGTGCCTACTTTGTAAACAGCACCTCTCCTCCCCGCCATTGTTGCCCACGTACTCACAGACTGGGGTCATGCCAACCTTTACACATACACCACAGTCAGCCATACTCGTTCAAACCCAGAATCACTTTGGGCCTCTCAGTCATATCTGCGCATAGTGCCAGAAGACCCAACAGGTACACAGCCGTGCAGACAAATCTCTTCTAAGATCTGCCAGTCAGCCACTCTCCAGCAATCGCCAAGGGGTTCCAAACCCTTTCCACTCACAGGGAAGGGCATCTCTCACTGTGTCAGTTCCATCAGACTGTTGTATCCCAATGCCTGGGCCAGTGTCTGGAAACCTGCAGGTGCTTAAGAAATATCTGTTGAATGAATGTTCACATGGCATCCTGTAGTAGTCACTCAGAGAACCCACTGTAACTTCCAGGCACTCAGAGTGAAGACTGTTTATAGATACCACACTTAGCATAGTAGATTCGATAGAAGCTCTCAGCTTTGGCTGCACATCTGAACCACATGAACAGCTTTACCTCCCCCCAGCCCAGATCAATAGAACCAGAATCTTTCAGGGTAGAACTTGGGAGTCGGGATTCTAAAGTTCTCTAGATGATTCCTCTCTACAGTGGGGGAGGGGGTTGAGAACCACTGATCTAGGTGAATAGACTGAATTGACACAGGGGTTATTACCACGGATTGGGTAGGTTTTCACATTTTTTGTTTTGGGTGCTGAGAATGAACTCATATACTCTATCACTAGGCTATACCCCCAGCCCCTGGGTTTTCACTTTTATTTATTTATTTACTTATTTATTTACTTATTTATTTATTGGTGCTGGGGATTGAACTCAGGGCCTTGTGCTTATGTGACAAGCATCTAACCACTGAGCTAAATCCCAGCCCTTTATTTTTGAGACAAGGTCTTGCTATGTTGCCCAGACTGGTCTTGAACTCCTGTAATACTCTCGCCTCAGCCTCCCAAGTGTCTGGGACTACAGGTGTAAGGCACTATTGCCTGGCTTGGATTTTCAAATTTATTTATTGTTTGCTTGTTTGTTGTTGTCACTATGTTGTTCAGGCTGGCTTTAAACTCACTTTGTAGCCCAGGTTGGCCTCAAACTTGCAATGATCCTTCTACCTCAGCCACCGAATGCTGGAATTACAGGTGTGCATGCACCACTACACTCAACTCTTTTCACTTTTCATAGTACGGTGAATCAAGGTCAGACTGCTTGCTTTGAACTCTCATGTCACCACTTACTGAGTCATCTTGGCAAATCACTTCTCTGTCCTTGAGTTTCCTCTCTGTAAAAGGGGAATAATCGTTAACAATAAAGCCTCATGATAGTTGTGGAGAACAAACAAATGAATATATATGTAAAGTGTTTGGAACAGCTGAAATGTAGTGCTATGTAATTCTATTACTGTATTTATCATTAAATTTGGTGTATGTGTGTGTATGTGTGTGTGTGTTGCTGTAGATCAAATCCAGGGCCCTAAGTGTGCTATGCATGCCCACCACTGAGATAGATTTCCAGCCCTAAGTATTTTTATTATAAAATGGATTAATTTTTGGACTTTGTATGCAGAATTTTTTTCAGTGCTGGGTATTTAATCCAGGACCTTGTACATGCTAAGATGTGCTCTTTCACCACCCTGAGTTGTAGGCAGAATATTTTTCTTTAAATTGTTATGAAAAACAAGTCAGTCTTTGAGCCAAACCAAGAACTAGTGGAAACTTCCTCCACTTCCCATGTGACCTCGGACAAGTCACTCCAGGGACAAGTCACTAACTCCATGTCTGTAAATGACAGAAGTATCTTTATTCTACTTCAAAGATTATTTTGAAGAATAAACACCTTAGAAGTGTTTAATAAGTGGTGGGAAAAACCAGCTATCTAGAAGCCTTGTAGTCTTGATGTATTCTACATTCAGGTGTGGCACCCTGGCTTTGGGGTGGAGTCCCAGTCCCTGGAAACAGATAAAACAGGTGACCCCCATCCCATCCCTGTCCCACCCACCAGGGCAGGTCCCTGCGCCCCTTTCCTCAAGGACTCTAGGTACTCTAGAACCTTCCATTCCAAAGGCTGGGCCTTTGACCCTAGCTGGTCTCCAAAACAGATCTTGGCCCTCCTCACCTCTTACTAAGCAGCAGACTCTATCCTGAGGCCCCTCATAGCCCCATCTCCCATTTGCCTACTGACCCTTCCCTTTACCTCTCATAGAGTCCCAGTTCTCCTCACCAAGCTTCCCTTGCAACCTTTCTCCAGCTCCCTGTCTCTCTCCCTCTCTTTTGTGGTGCATCCTCATCCCTCCTTCAAGTTAGTGAGCCCCTTTCTGTGCTCCCTAAACTCCTATTTCCTTCGTGGGTCTCTCCTCCCCACCCCAGTTCTGGAAGTGCCCAAAACCCTTCACTACCCTTCATCTCCTAGAGTCCCATCTGGTGTTAAGCCCAGTCCCTTCCAGTGTGTAATCCCCCACTGCCTCTCCCCTATGAGCCCTCAGATGACTCACCTCTTACTGAACCTAATTCCTCTAGAAGCCCACTCAGCCCTGCCTGCACCACCTGCCTGGCCAGCCTCCTTGGCTGTTGCTGAACACAGCATTTTCTCCCTGCAGGTGATTCTTGGTCTGCAAAGGCCTTCTCTTGGGTTGGCCAATCACGGCAGCTCCCACTGGGTTCTCTTGTCAAAGCCCTCTCTCCTCCTGAACACATGCAGTGTTTTTTCCAGACAGATGTAACTGGACTTTTTCTTCTTTTTTTGGTTTTGGTTTTTTGTGACAGGGTCTCTCACTGTGTAGTTCAGGCTGGCCTTGAACTCAAAGCTATCTTCCTGCTTCAGCCTCCTGGATACTGGGATTACAGGCCTCTACCACCATGCCTGGCTTACTGGGCTTCTCCAACTCCTGCCACCCTCCAACACCTCTAGGCCTTTGCACACGCTCTTTCCTCTTCGAGGAACTCCCTCATTTTTCTGCCTAGCACCCTAGGCCAGGCTCTTTGAAAGCTTTTTCCCCTGGAAAGCCACACTTCTTGGCCCTCTGGGGCCTTATGCTTCCTGTCCCCACTTCTAGCTCCACAGGGGACTGTCAACTTGAGTGTGCTGTTGTCTTCTCTTCAGCAGACAGGAAGGGTGGGACAGTATCTTATTTTATGGAGGTATGGAGGGATTAGGTGGGTGGATGGGCCTTCATATCCAGCAGAGGCTACAGTTTTCCAGGACTGTGACCTGTCTGTGTCCCCTGGCTTCTCTCCAACAGTGGTACCCAGGAGGTAGGGTGTGATTCCCCCTTAGACCAGGGGTTTCTCCAGCGCTTCCAAGACCTGGGCCTTGCTGGTTGGGTCAGCGAAGGCAGGCCTGTGGAGCATCCCTAGGTGTCTCCCTGAGCTTCACGGGGGAGAGACAGGGAGAAGCCACTCTCAGAGGAGCTTCAACACAAAATGATGAGTCATGGGAAAAACTGCTTCTAAAGACCAGGAGGCCAAAGGGGGCATCGTTTGGAATAGAACAGCCAAGTGCTCCCCATGTCAGGCAGTGGGAAACAGCTCAGCTCTTCCAGGCCCAGCGAAAAAGGGCCCGGGTTGGAAGTTCTCTTTTTTCAGTCTACCAAAGCTGAAAGGAAACACAGGCCCAGCATCTGGGTTTCAGCATGGAAAGGGGAAGGTGGAGAAACATCAGGTGACGTGGCTAGTCATACTGTGGGTTCTACATAAACTGTTATAGGTGTGTTGGTGTAAAATGGGGAATCTGGAAGTAGATGAAATCCAGCACCTGGGACAAATGCAAGGCACACAAGCAGGGCATACTCCAGTCCTAGGGACAAGTGGATATCACGTGGGTTCTTGGATTCAGGAATGAGTGTCTCAAAGATAGGTGTCCATCAATTAGGGTAGAACTGTGGGGCTAAAAGGCCAGGGAGACAGAACAAATGAAGGGACTGGGTAAGGTCGAGCTCTGGAACCTGGGCTGGAACAGGGGAGCCCTGAAGAAGACCCAACACTGACCTTTAGTGGAGGCTCCTTGGGGTGAGGAAATTGGGTCTAGAGATAGGGAAATCTGGGGCTTGGGGTGGAATAGGGGGTGTCTAGAGTCAGGGAGCACCAAGACTAGGCAAAATCAAAGGCAAGAGGCAGAATCCTTCAGCCTTGGGCAGAAGGATGGACAAGGGGCCAGGAAGTCCTAGGGAACAGAATGGGGAGTGCAAAGCAGGAAAGGCCCAGGGCCTGGGGTAGAATGGGGGCCCCAGAGGCAGGCAAGGGAGATCTATGGCCTGTGGAGGACCTGGATGCAAAGGTGCCCCAGAATTCAGACAGAAGGCAGAAATCGAAGGCAGGGAACACATGTAGGTATTTCAACTCCTCTGTGGAATCTAGTGGCTGGTGACAAACCCTAGCCGCATCCCTTCCACTCCACCCTCCCTCACTCACCCCCTTCCACAAGACACAAGGTTGGTTTTTTTTTTTTTTTTCCACTTTTTTTCATTTCTTTTTAATACAAACTTGGATCTTTGGGTGTGTCCTGCCAACAGAAAACAACAACAACAACAGAAGAGAAACCCAAAAGAGTGAAAAATAAGAAGAAAAAAAAAAAAAGAGCTCCCGCAAGAGGTTCTTCTCCCTCCCCCCACCATGCGAATTTGCACACCACGGGACCACAGCAGGTTTACAGAATGCAATATACAATCCACGATTTATAATAAAACAGTATATACAATAAATAGGATATTGTTCATTTTTGTCAAACGACCTGTAGATAAATTTCTCAGTGCATACTTGCAGGGACTCTGGACACCTGGAGGCCCTGCTCGCAACCTCTTGCACACGCTCGCTCTCTCGCTCTCTCTTTTTTTTGTCTTTTTCTAAAACTGTGTTTTGTTTTTAAGTTTTGTACATTTTTAAAAAGTATTTACAATTGCTGGTTTTGTGCAGAAAGGGCTCACCTTCGGCTTCTGCGTGGAGGAGATGGGCGAGTGGGTGGGTGGGTGGGTGGGGAGGTGGGAGATGGGGCTGCAGGGGTGTGGCGGGGGGGGGAGGCAGAGGGGCAGGCGCTCCTGCCAGAGGACGTGTGGACGCTGGGAGGGGTCTTGGCGTCGGTTTTCTGAAAGCTGCAAAGAAACACAAGAGAAGCGGCAGAAGTCAGTGGCAGGCACAGACACTGAACTTTAAACCAGAGAGGCTGAGTGGGCCCCGTTCAGTTCCTAACAGGATTCTGGGAGAAGCTAACTACATTATTCCTCTCCCATAGACTCCAAACTGACCGTGTAACTTTGCAACTGCTTCCAGCCCTCTAGGAGCTCGGTTTCCCCATCTTAAAACAGGAATTTGTAAGCCCCACATTAAAAGGTGAAGGACGTGAGGGGGAAGGAGTTGGGGGTCCCAAGCAGTACAATTTGTTAGCTTGGGCTCTGGAGTTAGACACAACTAAGTTCAGACACCAGTACCACCATTTAATAGCTCTGTGGCCTTGGACACTGCTGTGAGCCTCAGTTTACTCATACTAAAACTTTACCCTCTGGGTTTGTTGGCAGGATTCAGTAGTTTAAGGCAGAGGAAGCCTGGTACTAAGTGTGTAATAAATTAAACTAATTACTACTTATCCTTTTCCTGAGGCCAGCTGGGTTCTCTAAACCTGTTTCCTAATGTCCTCCTCTTCTAGGGAATGACATGAGGAGGACAGGGCCTTGGCACAGCACAGGTTTCAATTTCTTCTAAATCCAATCCTCTCTCTAGTCCCACCAAGGCCATTTTGTTTCTGAGAAGTGAAGTGATGAGGAAGTCTCTCTGAAGGAAGAAATAAAGAAACTGCCCAGCACACTGCCATCTGTGTCTGGCAGAACGCTGCTTTCCTGAAGCTGACTCTCTAGATGCTTGAGGTGGAACGTCCTCCCCTTTCCCTGACAATCCTATGTCTGTAGGCTCCAGCTTTCCTATCTGGACCCTTTGGATTCACAGCTCTGTTTGCATGAGTGACAAGGTGCCCAGGACAGGGCTGTCATTCTCAAGGCCTCTGGCCATCAGCCTGACCGTTTCTCAGACCCTTGAGCCTCATATCTCCCACGCCAGTGTGTGACTATTTCCTCTAGAATTGAGGGCAGGGGTGGGGGTGCTAACACTGCTTCCTAAGCCTCCTCGTGAGCCAGCCATCCTCCCCCATGCCCGCAGGAGCCAGGCGGCGACAGAAAGCCTCTCCTCCCTTGTACTTTCTTGGCTTCCCTTTCCAACAGGGCCACATTGACATTCTGCTCAGCCTCAGCTGCTGTCTGCTGGGCAGTCGGCCCCAGGGACGACTTTTGTCCTGAGGCTGGACTTGCCAGGATGCCCCCAAGGGCCAGGGGACCAGGTGGGCTCCTGCAGAGCAGGGGCAGCAGCCATTCTGGGGACGAGACTAGGCTGCAAGCAGAGGCCTGAGGAAGGGCAGGGGCTGTGCGTGGCAGGTCTGCAGGAGGGGAGGGGAAGGCTATGTGCTAGGGTGCTAGCTGTATCACAATCGCAATCCGGGTGGTAGGCAGAAAAGCAGCCCTTGGGGTTAGGAGGTGTTGTGGGGATGCATATCAGCTCTTCATATTTAGGGTGAAAAGCGGGACCAGCTGCAGAGATTAGGGGGCAGGACTGTGGTATCAGGGGTGCCAGGTTCAGTTGAGGGTGGGGGCCTCTATTCAGAGGCTGGCTTTATTGCTGCTGAAGGACAGTTACCAAGCTGGAGCACCTCTGCTGGATGACAAGTGAGGGGGGCTTGGGGTGGCCTGTTCCAGACCACTTAGTACGCCGACAGTGATGAACCCCAGCACTGCCGGCTCCCTGTGAGGGCCTGGGGCAAGCTGGGAGCTTCTGCACAAATCCCTGCCTCGCCCGCCCCCACCATCCCGTAGCCATTGCCAGTGACCCTCTCCAAGCCAGGTCTCCATGGTGATCTCAGCCCAGCAGGCGGCTGCTGCCAGAACCTTCCCGCGGTGCCCGCGGCCAGGCGGCAGGAGGCTTTCTCACCCTCTGCTAAGCCGCCCGACGCGTCTCACCTTCCTCCTCCCACCGCCCTCCCAGCTTGCAGGACTTGGCCAGCAGAGATTCTGGCAGGATCTGGGGGGGATGGGGAGGGAATCAAAGCCTGAGGTTCCTGGTGGGAGGAGAGGGAGAAAGCCGTGGCTGTGTAAGACCCAGAGGTCACTAGGCTCAACTCTCCACAAAACAGAACCAAATACCAAGGTGCCAAGCAGCACAGGGCCAGGTAGTGGGGACAAAGCACAGAACAGGACAGCTCTGCTCTTGCATTTGAGAGGCCCGCGGAAGAGAGGCAAAGCAAATCGGACCCCGCACCAAGCATTTCCATGCGGGCAGATGAGGGTGGTGCAAAGGGAAGCTCTGGGGGACTCGAGGAGAATGCGGGGGGCACCTAACCTAGTGTTGGCAGGAGGGACTGTGGCTCTTAACTCACTGCTGATTACAGTGCCCAGCACATGCTGGGGTCACGAATGTGTGAGGACTGAGTGACAGAGTTACGACTGATCTAAAACTGGTCAGCGTGTCAAGGTCTAGCTCAGCTCTTGCACACCTCCAGGATGCCTCCTTAGGCCACCCTGTTACCATAGCTACCAGTGCACTTGTCATTTCCTACCCTGCTCCTCCAGGGCACAGACTTGTTTTTTTTTTGTGGTGCCGGGGATCGAACTCACGCCCTTGTGCTTGCAAGGCAAGCACTCTAATCACTGAGCTAAATCCCCAGCCCCCAGGGCAGAGACTTGTGTGGCACCTCTGTACCTTCAATGCCAGCATGCACCTGGCCCCAGGACACCAACCACTGTTCCCAAGACTTAACCTTTTAGTGCCTCCATGAGAAACCTTGGAGCCACATTCTGCTGAGTTCTTATGCTCCAGCAGTTTCAGCCTCTGAGGTGCCAGGGCATTAAGTGCCTGGCAGTGGAGGAGGGCAGAGGCAGCATTGAGGGGTGGTGAGCAGAGATGCAAAGTACTGCAGATGATAAATGAATCAGGTTGTTCAGAGAGAGCCGCTCCCCCAACCCCAAAGGGGCACACCTTTGTACATTCGTTGAAGCAACAAGGACCAACATGAATTCACACTCCCATCAACTGCCAGGTGTGAGCCACGGTTTAGCCTCCAATCTCTAGTCTCTGCCCTCCAGAAGATGGGTGGGTGGGGGTCTCAATGTCAAATCAGACAGCAGGGCAGAAGGCAGAGGATGCAGGAGAACTTGAAACTGATTTGCTGTGTAACTACGGAGAGGTCCTTCTCTCCCTGGACTTGTTTCTATTCTGTAAAATAAGGGGGACCAAACAGGGCATGGGAGAGGTCTTCAGGCATCACAACTGAGATGTTGCCCCAAAGAGGTCAGAGGCAAACTGCAGCCTTCTGAAGGCTGAGCCACCTCTCCAGCACTTTCTGTTTGTTTTAGGGTGCTGGGGATCGAATTCAGGGCCCTGTGCTTGCTAGGCAAGGACTCTACCACTTGAGCTAAATCCCCAACCCCTTCTGCAGCCTTTTCAAACTGTCAGGCTTGCAAGGCACCTGAAGGTGGAGAGGCTACTGCTGTAAGTACTCAGACTACACCTGACAGGCAGGAACACCACCAGGTAGGGTAGGCCTGGAGTCTGCTGAAGCTCCTAGTTGGGGACAGGCTGCATGGGGAGGGTGGTGTGGGTGGCTCTCCCCATGCTCTAGAGTTTTTCAGAATCTGTGTCTACTACCCACCAGAGGTGCTCCCCAACTTCTGGCTCTGCCTATCATACTCCTGAGGGACCTACCCTTGGCTCCCCAACATGGAGACCTAAAGCACTCGCCAGTAGGACCAAGGTGGGGGGGTGATTCACATCCATGGCCACTTACTAAATTGGCGTGTGGACACTGTATGTGCCTCCCACCTCCCAGAGCCTCATATTCTTTACCTGTCCTGGGAGGAGGTTATACCCCCGCCCCCCACTCTCCCAAGTGAAGATGTCCTATGTAACACGGGCCTTGCTGATGGTATGTGCTAGACACGTAACCAAAGCCTAGGCTGAGGACGGATGAGAACAATGGAACTGGGCAGTCCCCCAGGGGGTCCCTGGATCTGTTCAATGCTTCATCCATCAGGTGGCTGAGGCCTCAGGCGAGTCCCTTTCCCTCGACAAACTGGGAGGGGCTGTGCCTGGAGATCTCTAAAAGCCTGGTCAACCCTTACAGCCTGAACTGGTTTATTTGCACACCCCTTCCCCACCCCATTTTAGGAGTCAGTGGGGCTGAAACTGCCCCTTATCCATACCCCAGCGCTCAGTCTTTCTTCTCAGTTCCCTATTCTGCATGTTTTTCTTTGGTTCAAGTTAAAACACACACGCACACACACCTGCGAAGTCCCAGGTAAGATGAGACGCTGGGGTGAGGGGAGGACAGTGCGCAGAGGTTAGTAACCAGACTAAAGGAGCTGATGGCGTGGTGAGGACATTCCCAGGAAGGGTTGTCATGCATGCACAAAGGGCTAGAGATTAATTGTGCCTGGGAAGCTCCTGGAATGCTTCTTGGAGGAGGTGATATCCAAGTGAAAGACAGAAACGGACAGGTGGGAGAACACGACGTGTAGGAAGAGGTAACCCGGGCCAGGGAACAGGGAAAGGACGGGGCACATTCAGGAAAGACCCCTCCGACAGCTCCCTCCTGACTCCACACACCCTCAGACAGGTAAGTTTGGGCATATGTGAGTGAGGCAGGGCAGAAAAAGGCAGAATGCCAGGACAGAAACCTTGAATACCATGCGGGGAAGTTGGGGCCTGTATTTTGTAGGCAAGGAGGTAGAAGAGGGAAGAATGCAATCGAAAGGTGTGAAGCAGGAGTTGCAGGAGCAGACGTGCTTTAATCAACTCAACCAATAAATATTTTAGGGGCTCCAGACATTGTGCATCTAAAAGTGCTGAACAATAAGCACTTTGGCGGCCATAATGGGGAGAATGAACTCGGGTGGGGTTGTTCAGAGACCCAGGTGGCTGAGCTGGGGCTCAGCCTCTGAGGTCTCGAATCTGTCAAGACCCATTTCCTGCCCCAGAAGGCTCCTGCTGTCTGCCTTGCTCACATGGTTCAGCAGGTTGGTTCCTGATGATCCTCCTAGGAGCGCTCCAGTCCCTTCCCTGGAGAGTGAGGCCTACGTGGAGGTTTTTATTTTTATTTTTTGGTGCTGGGGGTTGAATTCAGAGCTTCACAGATGCTAGTTAAGTGGTCTATACCCAGCTTTTTTAAAAATTCTGAGATAGGGTCTCACTGAGTCACCCACAATGGCCTGAACTTACAATCCTCCTGCCTCAGCCTCCTGAGTAACCGGGATTACAGGTGTTCACCATCAAACCTGGAAATGCGGAGGCTGTTAACAAACCCGTTTACAGGCTGCAGGCCCCAAGAGGGTAGCACACTGTCTGTGTTGCTCAGTGGTATTCCTGGCACTGGATGCGATGCCTGGCCCAGAGCAGATTGCTAGTTCATATGTGCTGAACATAGAATTAACCTACTTCCCCCACCCTCCAACACAAACACAGGACTTTATGGCAGCAAATGTTATGATGACAAAGAGGGCGAATCTGCCAGAAGAAAAAATCATGACGTAGTACAAAGAAGGAAATATTTTTCAGATTATTTGTGTTGAGAGATAAAGTGGGTGTGGGTAACTATGGACAGTTTTCTTAGTAGACCCAAGTCATTTTAAGTCTGGGTCTTGTTGCCCACCAGACTTCAGGTCCCTTGGGATAGGCTCACTTTGTCCCAGTGTCTCCCCAAACTCACCCCCTCATTCTCAGGAGGACTTGGTCTAGTTCCTAGGGCAAAGAACTCTGCGGTATTTCAAAGTCTGCCTCCAAAATCCCCAGACCCACACAGGCTGGCTCCATGGGCCTTAGCTAGGGTCCGGAAGCTAAGGCTGAAGTGGGTGACTCACAGATCGGGTCAGAGACCCTGGAACTCAATCTGTGGAAAGGTACCTAGCTACCCTCCTGCTACCCACTGATTACGTGCTTGCTGTGGGCCAGGACCGGGCTATGCACTTCCCATGTAATCTCATTTAATTCTCACAAGAGACGCAGAGAAGTGACGTGACTCACCAGGTGAATGACTCACCAGGTCACCTAGCTGGTAAGGGATGGAACCAGGTTGTGCGCAGAGGCTTGTCTGAAACCGCAGGTGGGCTCCTAGCCATCACCCTCCAGTTGCAGAGCTCTGCTCCAGGATGTAGGGAGAGCTAAGAGAGGAGGAGCGTGAGAGGGAGTGTTCACAGAGAGATGGCATTTCCAGGGAATGGGGCCTCCACACAGGAGGCCCAGCCTAAACGTGGCTGCAGGAGTGGCAAGAGATAGGATCGGAGGGGGGATGGCTTCAGAGAAGGGAAGAGTTGGCGCCTGCAACAGGCAGGGGAGGACTGGCTGAGCCCTGACTAGAGGCCTCTTGCTCAGAGCCAGGGGCAAGATCAAGTGACCTCTCAAGGTTTCAAGACACAGAGACAAAGCCCAGAGCAGCTGGGCCTGGGCATGCCTGCTGACCCCAGCTGGATGGCGGCCTTGGAAACTGCCTCCTGCTTCAGTCAGGCCCTGGCTGGTATAACCTCGGAGGACCTGTGACATTTCTCTTGGCTTCAGTTCCAGGCCTGAGAGGGAGGAGGGAGGAGGAAGGGGAGAGGGACTCGAGATTCCTGAACACCTTGGAGGCCCTTTCTACTCTCCCACTCTCATCCCCAGGTCTGCTCGGGCTAATCTTCAGCTCACAGGGTCCTGATGTGGAGCCAGTCTGTCTGGACCACAGAAGATATCTCCACAGACCCAACCCTCTCCCCATCTCTGTCCTGTCAGCCACGGCTCTCAGCCCAGTCGTGCTCCACATTCCCTGCTCCCTCCTTGGACCTTTCATCTTCTACTCACTCTGAGATATAACCTGCCTTTGTACACAGTTCCCACTGCCTGGAATGCCCTTCTCTGTTTCCAAATCTTCCCTATTCTTCAAAGTCAAAATCAAGTGCAGTTTCTTCCACAGAACCTCAAAATTCACTTAAAATGTCAGACCCCCAAAGAAATGTAGGGCTCATCCAATTTGACCCTTCACTTTGCAGCTGGGGAACCAGAGTGGGGGGTGGAAAGGTGCAGCCACATGGCGGAGTCCCCCCGTGGAAGGGCAGTAGTGCGTTCCAAATCTAGCTCTACTGTCCACTATGTATCCCCAAGGCCAGGCTCCCAGCTCTACCTGTTTCCTCAACTCTGATGATGCAGGAAGCATAGCCACTCTCAGTGGCTATAAAAGGTTCATGGGGGCAGAACTATACAAAGGGCTCAGTACAAATGTGTGTCCGTTTTCTCACCAAGCAGGCAGAAGGATAATTTGTGACCATAACTCCCAGCTGCCTGGCATACAATCTTTGTCTGTTCCTGCCTCTGGGCACCTACCACTTCCTACCAGGTGTTCTTAGGTTCTTTGTGTATTTGCTCTGGCTTCCTGGGGTGGATGCCGAACTCGAGGACAGGGGCTATGTCTGCTTTGTCTCCCCAGGCCCTGGCAATGAAGGAACACAGTGGAGCTCAGGAAGTGTGGCTGAGGTGAATTACTGTTTCACCAGCGCTTCTCCCGGCATCAAAGCTGTTCACTGCCTGTTGGTGAGTGAGCATGTCAATGTCTTCTTTGCTTAAGCCTTCTGTTGACAATGTGACTCCCTCTATTAAGTCTCCTTTCTTGCCACTCTCCTCCCTATACCCTCAACCCTTTCTCACTCCTGTCGTGACTTTAACTGGTACTGTAGGGTTGCCCTAGACGAAAAAGCTTGTGTGCCATTTTAGAAAAGAAGGGACCTTGTTCCAAGCCACCACCATTCCAGTGCAGCCAGTCTCCCTGGTTCAATGTCTGTCACCTGAGTATGCCAGCTGAGATGCTCCTCTCCAGTAGGCCCCCTCTGTCTTGGAACAGTCCAACCCCTTCTAGTGCCTTGCTTGATCTGGTCCTACCTGCCCCACTTCCTCGTTCAGCTTTACTGCTGTTCCATCAGTTCCTCAGAGCCAAGCCCCTTCCTGCATCGAAGCTGTACACACTGCTGTTCCCTCTGCTCAGATTGCCCTTCCCCATCTAGTTGTCCAGCCCCTTCCATCCTCTGAGCAGCAGCTTCGCGGTCCGGCCAGCCTCTTGCAGGCTCTCACAGTCTCCTAGTTTTGTTTCTTCTGCCTCATCCTTCCCACCGTTGTAATGATCAAATTCTTTGTGCCATTCTGTTTACTGTCTTTCTCTGAAGTAGAAACCCCTTGAGGACCAAATGGTGCCGCAATACTTGGTGCATGGGGGTTGCTGCACAGATGCCTCTGGAACATCTGCACACATCAGCTGGAGGACAGTGCTGTTCACTCCCAGCCCTGGGTGGGAAGCAGGGCCAGAATGTGGAGCTGGATGGCATCCCAGTTCCTCCTTCGTTCAGCCTCACTGGGTGGTTCCATTATGTATTTCACTGAGCTGTGACCTGCCCAAACACCCAGCCCCCACAGCCGCTCACTTCCCCAACCAGAGCCTGGGAGGAACAGTTTTTGGATTATTTCACATTTCTGGGTTATCCACGAGACATCTCCCCTCTGGTGAGAAGGATCAGGAGTTTGACATTTAAACCCTAAGCAGTCTCTCTCTGGCCTGCGTCAGATTGGAGGCTCTACGGCTTGCAATGAGATGCATGGGGAATGGAAGGCCATTTTAATCTTGGCCTGGCTTCATTAGGAAGGAAAATATGCTGCCAAAAAAAAAAAAAAAAAAAAAAAAAAGTTTGGTCCATTGTTTCTGCCATGCAGAGCTGAAGAGCCTAAGAGATTATTAAAGTCAATTTCCTCGAACAGATGGGGAAATAGAGGCCAGAGAGGAGTAAAAGCTTGGTCAGGGGCATGTAGCAAGTTGGTGGCCAATTGGAGACTGGTCCTCCCCCAGGCTTCCTGGCTCCCACATGTTGCCCTATGCTGCCTTCAGGCATCAGGGCAGCTGGGGTCTGGCAAAGGGGATAATAAATTTCCACATACAGTACTTTAGGATCCAGAGTCACCCTGGCCATGAATAGCCTCCCAGGAGGCTTTGAGACAGCAAAAGTAGAGAAGAGTGAGGGTCTCAGAAATGCCCAAACCTACCCCACCGCCAAGTACCATCTCTGGGCCAATTTTGTGACAAATCTGTTTTCCAAAAATGAGATTAGTTGCTGTATTCTGGAAGAGGCTGTTCTTCATGACAATGGTTCCTTTAACCTTATTCCCTTTTGATTGTTTTGGGGCTTTTTTTTTTTTTCCTGTACTAGGGATTGAATCCATAGCCTTTGCCTTTGCACTGAGCTATATCTCCCAGCCTCCAGTCTTTTTAATTATTATTACTATTTTTAATTTTGTGACTGTGTTCGCTTCAGCAGCACATATACTAGAATTTTGTGACAGGGTCTTGCTAAGTCACTAAGTTCCCCATGCTAGGCCTGAACCTGTGATGCTCCTGCCTCAGGCTCCCAGCGTGCTGGGTTATAGGCATGTGCTACCACTCCCTGCTTCTTTTCCTTCCCTCTTCTCCCTCTCTCTCTTTTTGGTATTGGGGACTGAACCCAGGGGCACTCTACTACTGAGCCATTTTATTCCTTCTTTGGAGACAGGGTCTCAATAAGTTGCACAATCTGGGCTCAAACTTGCAATGCACCTGCCTCAGCCTCCTGAGTAGACAGGATTACAGGTGTGTGCCACCATGCCTGGTATTTTTAATTTTTTTTGGCGGGGGATGCTAAGGATCGAACTCGGGGCCTTGTGCTTGCTAGGCAAGTGCTCTCTACCAGTGAGCTAAATCCTGGACCCTTCATTTTTGTTTTTAAGAAATACTAAATCTTAAAAATACTAAAACTGAAAAAAACAAACTAAAACTAACTCCAACTAATGAGATCACAGTACCTGATAAAAACAGTACCTAAATATTTCACTATATAGGGCTGAGGATTTAGCTCAGTGGTTAAAGTGCTTGCCTTGCAAGCACAAGGACCTGAGTTCGATCCCCAGCACCAAAAAAAAAAAAAATATATATATATATATATATATTTCACTATATATATTATGTATTATAATATATATGTATAATAATATATATTATATAATACACATATAAAATATATATAATACATATATAATATATAATACATATATAAATAATATATTATATAATATATAATATATACAATATATATATATATTTTTCCCCCCTCTCTATGTAGTCCAGGTTTGCCTTGAACTCATGGCAATCCTCCTGCCTCAGCCTCCCTAGTGCTGAGATTACAGGCATGTGCCACCATGCCCAGCTATCTTGCAATATTTAACTGAACTCTTAGAAACAGCTCCTGGCTTGAGGAAAAGGGTTCACATTTCTAGGGCCAAAACATTCTACCCAAGACAGACTCACGCAGGTTGCTAGCAACAGCGGGATCAATCACAGTGCCCCTTACCACACTGAATCTTAGGCCAAAGATGTTAAAAACATATCTGGGGGACTCGGGAAGCCCAAAAAAGGACTGTTTGGTCCATTTTGTAAAGCCTGAGCTGAATGTGTAGTCACAGCCAATACAGCCTGGCCACACTCTGCCCTTGGCCTTTGCCAGGCTCTGTCATGGAGTCCTCAAAGCTCTTAGGAAAATGAGGATGTCCAGCAGCACTGAACTCTGAACTGGCCTGGGGGGATGACTGTCTGACCTGGGCCTTCCTTCCCCTGCCTCACACAGGGCAATACAAGAACCCTCTCTGCTAAGAGCTCAAGTGGTACCTCCTGCCCAAGGCCCAATAGGAACAAGAACGAACGCTTGATGAGCAAAACTAGATAGCTCTCTTCAGTCTGGTTCTTCTGCTGCTCTAATTCTCAGGGTCCCCTGAATGTCTTGCTAGGTTCCCCACCCAAGAACCCTGTCTCCTCCCACAAGGCTTTCTACGACTTCTAACCCTAAATCTCTCCTTCCTGACATCACGTCTCCAGTCTTGCCCTTAAATCTTACACGTCTCCCACTCATCTCTATACCTCTTTCCCTGGCCCAAGCTTTAATATTCTCGTTCTCCCCACCACCCAGGCCTCTACCCATCACACCCACATCCCCAGACTCACCCAGGAACAAAACCTCGCGGTCCAGTCGGCACTTCAGTTGGCACTACAGGGAGG
This sequence comes from Hystrix cristata, assembly GCA_004026905.1. Taxonomy (NCBI): domain Eukaryota; kingdom Metazoa; phylum Chordata; class Mammalia; order Rodentia; family Hystricidae; genus Hystrix; species Hystrix cristata. Next base: position 18,252 of record PVJO010018525.1, on the reverse strand, counting down.
TGACGGTGAACGTGTCCTCAGGGTGAGGTTCCGCCATGGGCCCCAGGAAGCTGCTCTTGGGGCCCCCACCCAGGCCAGGATGCGCCTGCGGCATAAAGCCTGGATACCTGTAGGCGGTGTCCTGCAGGGGCAGCAGCGAGTCCCTCGGCACGGGGGACAGGGTCAAGTCACTAAGGAGTGGGCAGCCATAGCCAGCAGCGGCTGCAGCAGGGCCACGGGGTGGACCGGGTGGCCGGGCCATCTCTAGTGGCTCCTTGTCGGCCTTGGGCGTGGCCGGTGGGCTAGCCAGGTGTGGGGCACTGAGGCATGCAGCCTCCGTCCTGCCCAAGAAGTCAGCCAGCAGCCCTGTACCCACCTTGCCTTCATAGGGTGGGCTACGGGCAGCTGAGCCTGGCGGGTACCAATAGGCTGTGCCCTTGCAACTGGGGGAATCGTAGTGGGGCTGGCCCAGTGGCAGGTCCCGGCAGCTCAGATGGGCCTGGGCTGCAGCAGCGTGGCCCAGGCTGGCCCCCTGGAGCCCGTGCTTGAGGGGCTCGCAGGCAGCTAGCTTTGTGGGCGGCGGCCGCAGCTCTTCCTTGAAGCCTAGTGTGGGTGAGCAGGTGGGCGAGTATGCCTTCTGCAGGCCAGCATCAAACACTGTGGGCGGGTGGGCCAGTGGTGGGAAATGCTTGCCATCAAGGTCGGGAGCACCCAGGCTGGGTGAGTCGCAGTGAAAGCCTTGGCCGAAAGTGCCGTCGGAAGGTGTGGATGGGTTCATGGAGTAGGGTCCCATGAAGTCACAGGGGTCTCGCTCTCCCACACTGAAGGCCCTTGACTGAGAGGGCAATGGTGACATGCTGCTGTCCCCGCTATAGTAGTCCAGGCCAAGGTCGGGGCTGTCCTGGAACAGTGGGTTGACTGGCTGTGGCTTGGGGATGAACTTGGCTTTGGCTGCCGCACCACCTCGCTCCTTCTTGGCTGAGCAGGCCCCACCGCCCCGACCACCCCGTGGCTGCCGGGGTCCGGTGCTTCGTTTGGACGGGTAGCCTGAGGCAGCGGCTGAGGCGGATGTTGAGAAGCCCAGATGTGAGGCCTCAAACAGGTCCACCTTCTTCCGCCGTCCACGGCCGGGCTTGGAGCTACTCTGAAAGAGGACACTCTGGTTCCAGTTGTAGCCGGGGGCGGATGATGCCTCATTCCAGTCCATCATCAGTTTCTCTAGGCTGGACAGGCTCGACTGGCCCTCACTGCTTGAGGCCTCACTGTTGGCACGACGAAAACCGCCACCACCGACTGGCTGATTGAATTGGGTGCTGTCGGAGGACGACTCAGAGAAGGTCTCAGACACGGCTGTCTGCTGCTTCACCTTCTGCGGCGTGTAGTTGGAGATGTCCAAGATCACATTGGGCTCGCTGACGTGGCAGTCGAAATTGGGGTTGTAGAGCTGACTAAAGGCCTCTGAGGCCCAGTCCAGGCCTCCATAGCCCTGCCGGAAAGGCCACTGAGAAGCCCCCGCAAACTGCCGACAGTTCTCAGGCGAGGGCTGAAAGGAGGAAGAGGAGGAGGAAGCGGCAGAGACTGCGGAGGTGGCAGAAGCTGTGGTGCCCTTGGGCACCATGTAGCCGCCAGGTGAGACAGTGCTGGCCCGGCTGTCACAGCGCAGGGGAGTGGGAGCTGAACCAGAGAAAGGGGCCCCCTCGGAACTGTTGAAGAAGGAGGCCTTGCCTGGTGGCAAGCAGGGACCCCCAGTAGGTGGTGGGGCATAGCCAGCGCTGTGGGCACTGCTGGGTGAGGCAGGAAGGCTGTTGCCGCTGCCATAGGCAAAGCTGCAGTCCTTGCTATTAGCACAGTCCTGGCCAGTAAAGGGCTTTGCTGGGGCAAAAACACTTTGTCCAGCCCCATACCCACCATACTGGGGTGGGTAGGTGTTGGTGGGTGGGTGGGTAGTCGGAGATCGTGCCACGGCTGAAGGCGGGGGAGCCAGCTTTGGGAAGGTCTCGGCCGCCCGACAGTCTGAAGTGGCTGGGGTTATCCCGTAGCTCGCTGCTCGTCCCGGCGGGAAGGTCTGGCGACTGGGCAGGACAGGCTGGAAGGAAGGGTCTGTCCCAGCCCCACTGCTGCCCACTGCCACTGGGCTGGCCTTGGCTCCCCGGTTGGGGAAGGTGGCCAGGCCCCGCTGGGTGGGCAGGGCGCTGGTGGGTGGCCCTGTGTAGGTGCCTGATGCCTTCCGGGACTCTGGGCGAGAGGCTGAGAGGGCAAAGTCCAAGAGGTCAGAGGAGTCATCTGAGTCAAGCAGGGAGCGAAAATAGCCGGTGAAGAGGTTTTGGCGCTCTTGGCTGAGCTCGGTCTGGCTGGAGGGTGCACCCGTGCTGTAGTAGCTGCCACGGCCCGAAGCCCCACTCTCCAGCCCAGTGGAGGCAAAGGCCCGGGCCTCGGTCCCCTGGAAACCACAGTTTCGGCCAGCTTGCCCACCTGGGTGCCCGTGGTGAGGGGCCCAGCCACCACCCTTGTCCCCGGCCCACTCAGTGCCAGCCTCCCCAAAGCCTGGGCCACTGGGCACCTGCTCTGGAAACAGAGTCCCATTTTTCCGGGACCGCCTCTTCCGCTTGGGCTTCCCCGTCAAGACGTCCACCTCCCCCCGGCCCCGTTTGCGTGGGTGCCCCAACTCGGTGAGGCCAGGACCTCCAACCCCGGCAGCTGTCACTGCCACCACCTTTTTTTTCTTACCAATGCCCTCAAAGAAGTCACTGAAGGAGCATCGGGCTGCCTTGGCTGCGTGGCCCCCACCCCGGCCACCAAAACCACCTGCCTTGCCCCCACGCCGCCGGAAGCCCTGCACACGATGCAGGAAGTGGGAGATGCTCTGGGTGTCAGGGGCCTGATGCACTGACTCAGGCTCGCTGGGTGTCCAGCAGCGGGGTGGTGAGCACCGCCCAGCGCACTGGCTCTGGCGGTTCAGGAAGGCCAGTTTGGCGAGGACGTCTGAGTACTCAGCTTTACTGTCATTGGCATCTGCTGCATAGGACGGCTGGGGAGATGCCAGCTTCTGCTTCCGCCGCCGTCGTTTCTTTACCTCTGGGATGGCCATGGTGGCTGCTGCCACAGTGGCTGCCTCGGTTGCCACCACTGCTGGCTCCTTGGGCTTGCCGGGACCCAGCAGGAGGTTCTTTGGAGGGCGGCCACGCTTACGCTTGAGAATAATTGGCATCTCACCTGGTGGGAAGACCACCACCACGTTTCGCCCGTTGTTCTTCATCTTCAGCAGTGGGGTGGGCTCTGCTGATACTCGCAGGCCTAGTTCCTTGCCTTCCACACTCAGGCTGCTGCTCAAAGACGACACTTTGTATGTGGTCTTATTCCGTCGCCCCAGTGATACAGGGATCTTAGCCATCTTTACCACCATGCGCCTCACACCCCGGCACTTGCCTTTGCGGGCAGGGACCACTGGAGTCTGGGAAGATTCTGGCTCCAGTTCTGGGACTGGGCCTGGGCCTGGCAGGGCAGGTGGTGGTGGAGGTGGTGGTGGCGGGGGCTCAGCCAGGACAGCTGCCAGCCCTGTGGGCATAGGCAGGGGTAGCAGGCGGGCCTCAGGTCCAGCATCTGCCTTACGCCCCCGACCAGCTTTCCGCCGGCGACACAGGATCTTTGGTCTATCAGTGCGCCGCAAGGCATACTTGGGGTGGCCCTCAGGCCCAGGGGGGCCATGGGGTGGGCACAAATCCAGACGCAAGGGCTCGGCCAATGGACAGTGTCCCAGGGGCTGTTGGGGCTCCAGACGGCGACCTGGGACATCCAGCAACTTGGGCAGAGGGTCAAGCGCCTGGGGGTCAAGCAGCTGTGACTCCAGGGAGTCAGGCAAGGTATCCAGGGCCTGTAGTGCCAGGCTCGGCAGCCCCAGAGGGTCAGCAAGAGGTTGCAGAGGGGGCAGCTCCAAAGCTTCCCCAAGTGGCTCTAGTGCCTGTGGGTCCAGGAAGCGGGGCTGAGGGTCCAGGAGCTGAGGCTCTGGCTCAGGCGATGGTGGCTCGAGGGCCTGGGCCTCTAGCAGCTGGGCCTCGGGGCAAGTAAGGGAGGCTAGCTCGCTGAGGATGTCAGCTTCCGCGAGTTCTGAGTAATCAGGGCCATCTGGCTCGGGCTCTGAGGGCAAGCCAGTGGCTGCAGCTGTGGCTCCAGGACTATGGCCTTGGCCAGGCTGGGGACTGTCCCTAGGTTCAGGCTCAGGCTCGTAGAGAGGGTGGCTGGGTCGCTCCGACTTGGTATGAGGGGTGGCACGCTCCTCAGGGCTGCGGATGCTGTTGGCCAGGCTGGGTGAAGAGAAGAAGCTGTACTGCAGGTCGCCAGGTGGAGGAGCAGGGGGGCGGCTCAGCCGCAGCCCACCACAGTCCAAATGCACCCCACTGTGCTGCAGGTCCTGGGAGAGGCGTGTCAGGTCCTTCATGATGTCAATCAGCTGCACCACTGGACGCAGGTTCACCCGCCCGTTGTCCCAGCGGCGGCGGGAGCTGCTGCCGTCTCCGGCTGGTATGGGGCAGCGGGCCTGGGAGATGGGCCGGGCAGCCCTTGGGGGCAGCGGGTCGTCCCCCTTGGGAAGGACTGGAGGGCGTCGGGTGCTGGGGTCCCGGCGTGGGGGTGGGCGTGGGTTCTCGGAGAAGGTGTGGGTGGAGAAGGCCTTGTCAGGTGGGCTGGTGGGGGGCCGGGTAGGAAGCAAGGGTCGGGGGGCAGGGGGGCCGCCGGGGTAGTACTTGGGCTCCCGGAGGTAGTCAGGAGAGCTGCACACGGCACTGGAAGTCACCACCAGGCCCTGGGGCTTCACACGCATCCTGACCTTGTCCTCCGCGGGCCGCCGGGCGGGGCCGGGGCTGACATGAGGGTGCGAGAAGCCGGGACCAGGACCTGCTGGGCAGGACAGGCAGGAGGTTCCATACTGAGCACACAAGTCCTCCCTAATGAGCCCCTGGACCCCTCCCCAAGGTCTAATCACCCTTACCAAGCTCCAGCCCCAGCCCCAGCCCCAAGCCTAATTCCCTTGGGGGGTCCTCAGCCTTTCCTGGAACACCCTGTGCAATGTGAGGCACTCACAGGCCCCAGACCCATGTATGGACAGATAACCGATGCCCTTCTACATCCTGGTCTCAGGGAGAACAGGACCCCTGCCTTGGAGAAGGAAGACCATCAGCAGGGTGAGGTGACTACTCCGTATCAAATTTGGGAGAGGGCTGGGAAGTCCAATCACAGACACAGCCTCACTCCTTCTTGCCCCTATCCCCGGGACTCCAGGAGGACTCTGGCCACTCACCCTCGGCTCTGCCGCCTGGGCTGTCACACTGGAGATCTCTGTGGGCAATGAGATAGGCAACAGGCGATCTGAAGTCCCCACGCGATTTGGTGGCCACACTTAACCCCTGCCCACCGGCCCAGCCTCCTCCAGGGACCACCCCAGCTCCCTCAGGGCTCCCTCCAGTGTGCACACCCGGCTGACCTGGGAGAGAGAGGGCCCCCGTGCCCGGGGGCTCTGCCAATCGCTGGCTGTCAGCTGTGGGGCTGCAGAGCAACTTCAGCCTGAGCCCAGGCCTCGAGGCGTGGACAGCGCCTGGAAAGGACCACCGCAGCTCAGGTTTAGTGAGCACCTACTGTGCACAAGGCAATGGGCTGGAAGCTGTCCAGGCATCGCTTCATTAAATTCTTCATACCAATCCTGTGGGGCTATTAATAACCCAATTTGACAGATGAAGAAATGGAGGCTGAGAGAAGAAGTTACATCATTCATTCATAATGTATCAAGGGCCTACTTTGCACAGTGACTGGGTAGATAGACATTGATCAGATAATCATAAGTGATTTTGTGTGTGTGTGTGTGTGTGTGTGTGTGTGTGTGTGTATGTATATATTAGTGGGATAAGAGCTGTAAAGAAAAAGTGAAGAGTGCCTGAGGTCAGAAGAGTCAACAATACAAGCCGATACTTTGGGGACACAACCTGTTACCAACACTGGGTCAACACCCCTGAAAACCTGAGATCAGCATGATTATCCTCTGCACTTTCACAGAATCCATCCACTGAAGGTGTTAAGCACTATGAGGGCAATGGTATCTGTCCCATTCACTGCTGCTTTATCTCCCAATATCCACAACAGGTGGCCCACAGGAGTGTTCAAAAAGACGTTTGCTGGATGGACAGATGAATGAATGAAGCACACAGAGCAATCAGTCCTGCCTTTTCCCATGAGGCTCTTTCTTATTCTCCAGACCCAAAAGTGACTCAAGAAGGAGGCTGAGGAAGGGACATTCCCTGACTGACAATCCTCCTTTCCAATTTCGTGTTCATCAGAAAGACTCTCTCCGAGCCAGGTGTGATGGTGCACATTTGTAATTCCAACACTCTGGGAGGCTGAGGCAGGAGGATCAGTTTTGAAGCCAGCCTGGCCAATTTAGCGACTTAGTAAGATTGTCTCAAAAAAAAAAAAAAAAAAAGAAAAGGGCAGGGGATATACTTCAGTGCAAAGGCTTTGGATTCAATCATAAGTACCAGAAAAGAGGAAAGAAAAAAGAAAAGAAAGGAAAAGAAGGCACAAAGATTCTTTCTGATGCCCATTCCCACCTTAGTCCAGCCTCTACTATGTATTCTCAGCCTTATCTATTTCACCTTCATAGTATTTCTTACAACCGTAATCAATTACTTGTGTGACTGTCTGTTTAGTGTGTCTCCCCTGAGAGTATGGGCTCTTCAGGGGCCGGGATCACATCTGTCTTGTTTACTGCTGTATTCTCTGACCCCAGGGCCTGGGCTATGGATGCTACATATAAATATTTACCAACTGACTCCCTGAGCTGGTCAGGGCAGAGCTGAGATTTTGATCCATGTCTGCCTCCCAAGGGAACCTGGGGACTCAGGGCTGAGCTGATCCCCAGGAGAAGTATCTCAGAGAGCTGAATGGGTCACAGGTACTGGGAGGGTTTTAAAAGAGTGGCACGGGCTGGGTAAGGTGGTATGCATCTATAATTCTAGCTACCTGGAAGGCTGAGGCAGAAGGATCACAAGTCTGGGGCTAGCCTGGGTAACTTACTGAGATCCTGTCTCAAAATAAAAAGGCCTGAAAATATAGCTCAGTGGTAGAGTGCTCCTGGGTTCAATCCTCAGTACAAGGGGAAAAAAAAAAAAAAGACTGATACCATCACTGCCTAGAGTTTGGCTCTGACCTAGCATTAGATCCAGGGCCAACCCCTTACAGATGCATGCAGACCCTCGCTGGCTGCCGTAATGCCCAGTGCTGTAACCCCAGAGGAAGACCGTGGAGCTGACTTAGGGATAGGATGGCATGCAAAAAGACACTCCTTTGCTCCCCTTTGGTGGGCAATGACTTGCCACTTACATGGGACCTTAACATACATGATACACTGAATCTTCACAGCAACCCAGGAGACATGCATGGCTTATTATCCTCACGTTACACAGGAAACACGCCCAGAGCCTCTGTGAAACCTGCCTGAAGTCACATAGCTGCTCAGAAGCAGTCTTTCTAATTCTGCCCTTCAGGCCAGAGCTTCCTTTCACTCCCAGCTCCTACAACTCTCCTTCAGCCACTTCTGGAAATGTTCCTTGTAGAGCTGTGGTCTAATTTAAGGCTGGGAGGAACCTTAAAATTATCTAAGCCATTGGCTTCCAAACCCTGGGCCTGGGGAAAAGCCTAACATTCCAGATACCCAGGCCCTAGTCCAGGGGAGTCTGACTCACACATGTGAGGGTCAGCTGGGAATCTGTATTTTTAATCAGCTACCTCAGTGGATACACTGTTCTAGTGCCATTTCATGTCCTCCTATTTCACAAAGGAGGAAATGGAGATGGGAAGAGGGAAAGAGACTCTGCCCAAAGCCACACAATGGCATAGGAAGGGCCCTTTTGTCACTCTTCAAGGTGGACTGTCCCTCTGGCTACTGTCCTTCCCTCTCTGCAGGTCCCAGGCCTCAGCTGCTCCTCACTGTCCCACCACCTGGCTCACTTAGGACTCTGTGCTCTCCCCTGCCTCGCCGTGGACCTGGCCCCTCCCAGGTCAGGCTCTCCCTGCTCTTAGAACTTGGAGCACTGGTGCTCTTGAATCATGGGCAACACCCTCACATAGGAGGGAAGGGGCTTAGACTCTGGGATCCCCAAGTCCAATTTCTAAGAGTACAGTTGACCCGCAGCTCCTGATGCCCTCTATGAGACACTTCCCAAGCGCCAGCACCCTCCCTCACTGCAGGCGGGGCTTGCCAAGCCTCTCAGCTCTGCAGACCTCCCACTTGGGGCCTGAGGGTGTGATCTTGGCAGAAGGTTGCTTCTGTCCTCCAGAGGTTGCTTCTGTTCCACCCACCCGTGAAGACCTTTGGCCACATCCTCCTGACTGTCCACTGCTCTCTTCTACAGCCTTCAGGATCTGAGGGAAGCAGCTGGCTCCCCTCCCCACCACACCCCAGCAGGCGGTCATTTTCTTGGCTCCCTTCCAAGGGTACCACCTAGCACTGGTTTGTGAACAAAGTCGAAAGGGTCCTTCTGTCCGCCTGCCTGCTTCTGGGTCAGTGTGTCTGTGCTTGCCCACAGGGACACCAGCTGGCTTGGAGGGGGTTGGGGGCCCCAACCTGCTGCACACAGTGCCGGGAAGCACCAGCCCACATCCTTGAGTCCCCAGCCCCACCCTCCCCGCTGTGGCTGTGACCACCCCACCTCTTCCCCAGCCTCCTCCCCTCCCCCACCCACAGCCTCCCCAGGGGAGCCAGGCTGCCAGCCCCAGCACTCACTTCCGGCTTCATGACCCTCTCTCCAGCCTGCACACACTCGCCCTCCCATTTCCCTCCCAGCAGGGTCGAAGACCCAGCGATGTCCTCCCCGTGCTGGAAAACACTGCTGCCCTGAGACTTTCCCTATCCACTTCCAGACGAGCACCTCATGAACTAAGCATCACCCCTCTCAGGCTCCTGGTCTCCAGCCCCTCCCTACCTGGTCACCCAACCTGAAGATTTTCCAACCTGACTCCAGCTCAAAAGCTTAACAGAAGTAACAATGATGGAAATAATGGTATCTGTCACTTATTTACTACTTAAATGTGGGCACAGAGAGGTTAAATCACACACCCTTGAAAGACAAACAGCCATGTCATTCAATTTTTCTGGAGCCTGAATTTAGTTTTATTGGGGTCCTTTAAAACAAACTGCTTCGATGACGGGAGACTTGGCTCCTTCCCAGCCTGCCTCCTCCAACTGTCCTAGCCCCAACTACCAATTCTAACTGTTGACTTCTAACTTAACCACCTACTAGTTTCCAGTCACATCCTCCCACCTCAGTTATCCCGATGCACTACCTTCCCTTGCCACTAGGTGTCCCCTCAAAGCCACTGATGCCCCCAAGGGGAGCTGGCCCCGCCCCACCCCACGGGGGCCATCAGGGCCCCCCCACAGCACAGCACACCCCACCCTACCCTATCCCCAGCCACACAGAGCTCCTTTGTGCAGTCCTCGCCCACCCCCTTCCTGTCCAGAGTGGGGCACCTGGCAAGCAGGTCTGCCCCTGAAACGCCCCTGCCAGCCCCCTGCCCTGGATGCCAGGTGTGTAGGCGCCACTGCCAGCTCTCACTGGACCCGAGGTTCACCCGGCCAGCGGCCCTCCCTTCCTCCCTCCGAGGTCACCCAGGGACTGTGCTTCCCGCCCCACTCCACCCCCATCCCCTCTTGCCCTTGGCCCTTCCAGACTCCCGTCCTTGTCTTTCCTTCGGTCTCCCGAAGGACTCTCTCCTACAGCCCCACCAGGCGCTCCCCCCACTTCACACTCCCCCACCTCCCTCCCCAGAGAGCGCCTCGTTCTGCCCCGCCCCTGCCGCCCAGGTCTGAAGAACTCCTCCTCCTGGAAAGTGGCTGCTGGAAAGGAAGTGACTTCAGCGATTTGGCCACAAGGCTGGGCACTGCTGAGCCCAGCTCAGCTAAGGCTTGCCCGGCCCACCTCCAAAGCACAAACGGAGCCACGTGCACACATCACCCCACTGTGTACCCAGAACCCGGAGCACACACCATTCCACCCTACAGTGCGCAGCTGCAGCTCGTTTGCACATCTCTCTGGTGTACACCAGTAGCACCCTGCGCATGCACGTAGTATGTGGCACACACAACACTCCAGTGTGCCCACACCTGCCCAGTACCCACCCTGCATCCTGCACATTCACCACGCCACTGTACCACATACAAAGCCTTTGAACATTCCCCCAGCCTGGTCCACTTGCATAACTCTGGTGTACACAAACCTGTGCACCTAAGCACAGAGCACTATACACACACCTGCTTGTGCATAGGGCCAAGAGCCAGTAAATTCAGTTGGGCACACACAACTGTATCCTCCCACAGCCTCCCTCCCCACCCTTCCAATCCCAGGAGGCCCCACCCCCAGACCTCAGGCCCCAGGAATGCTCTTCTGGAAGTTGGGTGGGGTCCCCAGCAGGCAGGCTGGGCCCTAGGGAGCTTCCTGGAGCCTGAGGCTTCATGTGTCAGTTCAGGGAGTTGCCTCTCCAGCGCAGGGCAGCCCCACCTGGCCTCGGTGCTCCACAGTCAGAGTGGGCTAAACTGGGCCTGGAGTAGGGAGGTGGGTCCTGCTGCTGCTCCCACCCTCTAAGCACTTCACCTTGGCCTCTCGGCTCTCTGCTTCCAGACTCCAGTAGAGAGGTGTCCTGCAGGGTCAGCTGCACACATCAGGACACTTGTTTCCACCTCTGCCCTCAGTCCTGGTCATTCTCACCTCTTTCTCCTCCCAGTTCTCTCAGGTCATCAAAGCACAGGGGAAAGTCCCCAGGCTAGGAGGTGCGTGGGTGGCGGGGACTCACTGTATATCCACAAGCCTCAGTTTCCCTTTCTGGACAATGGAGATTTTGAGTAAGCTGTGTTAATATTGCTTGGTTTTTTATTTAAAGGGCACCATTCTGGCCTGAGTTGGGAGGGAACTCCCTACTGGACTGCAGGTGGCCCAGCGACAGGCTTGGCTTCCTCAGTTACCTGAACAGGCTGTGCAGAGAGGCCTGGCTCAGCAGGAAAGGCCTGTCTTTGTCAATGTCTCCAGGGTGGTCTCTGCAGAGGCCTGAGCGGCGCCCCTCACCTGGGGCCCTCTGCACACACTCAGCTGGGCAGGCTCCGTGGTCCAGGCTGATGGGTAGACAATCAGGCAAGCTCCCATCTGTGGAGGCAAAGACAGCACACCAGGTATAAGCATGGAGCCAGGAGGCAGGGCAGAGAGACTGTCCTAGACAGAGCCAAATCCAGCTCTAACCTTAGCCCATCAGAGAGCTGAGAGTCTGTCTCCTGGTGCTCAGACTCCTGCTGCACAGCAGTGCTTTTGCATGCTTAGGTGCTCACATATACGCCACAGTGGAAGGAACCTGGCCTTCAGGAGTCAGATGGTCCTTGGTCCCATTCCTCAAGCCAGTAACCTCTCCAGTTCTCTGTTTTCTCATCTCTAAAATGGGGAGAGGAGGACCATATGCATGGGGAAGGACACTAAGGAAGCTCTAAACTAAGCTTGTTTGGAATGCAGGTGTGCGTATTGCTGTTCAGAATGAGAGTGGTACACACTTCCATGGGGATACATCTGCAGCCTATGCTTACCAGGCTCCACCAGCAACTGGTTATGTCTCTTTTTTCCTTACTAGCCATGGCCCTCCTCCCCAGTTCCTGCTTCCTGCCCATTCGTCTGCTCCTGGAGGTCTGTACTGGAGTCCGGAAGGGGTCTGGGAAGCAGGACTTGTGGACTGCTTAGGTTGTGGTGGCCAGGGAGCTTGCGGGCGATAAGAGTCCGTGTGTATAAATGCATAACTGTGAATGCTCAGTCGTCTGGGTGAATACACCTGTATGTGGTTTCCGGGTCTACTCAGCTTGCCTGTATGCGTCTCTGTATTTCAGTATGCCTGTATGGGTACATATGTGCTGAACAGGCTACATGTGTGGGATCATGTGTTTACTCAGTTGTGGTCGATGTGTCAGCCGAGTGTGTGCCCGGGGTCAGTGTCTTCAGTTATAGTGGGGTATGTGCATGATTGGGATTTTCTATTCTTTGTGTGTGCACCTAGCTGAGCCTGTGAGGACAGAGGTGTAAGTGCCTGTGCCTGTGTGTGACAGGTGTGCCCAGCTGCAGACAGCTGTGAGCATGCCCGGGTGTGCACATGCTGTGCCTGGCCCCCCGTCTCACTGTGTCAAGAGCCAAAGTGGCTCCTGCCTGTCTCAGAGCTCTCTGGATGTGTGTTTGGCAGGAGGTGGCGTGTGGCTGATCCTCTGCTGTCCCTGCAGGTTTTTAATCTTGAGGTCTGTGGCTGTGGGCACTGGTGTCACTGCAGATCAGCATTGCATCCTCCCACCTCTGCCTTTCTCTGGGTTTTCAGGGTCATGGTGTGACAGTGTGACTGGTCATGGTGTCCCTGTGAGTTGTTCCACCATGGTAAGTGTGTGCTCGTGGGTGTCTGCGCCTGTGTGGACTTGCACAGCTTTATGATTCCGTGTCTGTGCACTCCTGTGTGTCTGTTGGTGGATTGCTGTGCTAGGTATTGTATGACCGTGCCAGATAGCTGTATTTCAGTGTCAGTACGTGTGAGTGTGCCACGGTGTGCCTATCAGCACAATGGTGCCTGCCTCAGTGTCTGGGTGGTACCTTTGTTAACTCATGTGCACACCTGCATGGGAGAGACCCTTTGTGAGACAGTGTGTGTGTGTGTCTGTGTCACTGTGTTTGTATGTGCCTGCTTCCCTCCTCCCTCTCTCCCTCCCTATCTCCTGCTCTTTCTCTTTCTCTCTCTCCCTCTCTGTAGGAGCCAGACAACTCCCCAAGCCTGGATTAGGGACAATTTATCCACAGGCAGAGAAGGAGAATTCCAACCTGCCAGAGCCTCCCTCCTCTGATCTGTTCCCCCTTCCCTGTGGTTGGGTGGGCACAGAAATGCAGCCCAGCAGCTCCCAAGCCCTCAGGGAGCCCCCACCTCTACAGCTCCTCAGAGGCCCAGGAAGGCAGAAAAGATGGAAATCTGGGTGGCCCCAGGGCCCTCCAGTGGGGGTGGACCGGCTGCCCCCCATCCAGGCCCCCACAGCTCAGCTCATCTTGGCCCTGTTCGCCTCCATATGGTGATGGGGTGGGGGGAGTCTGCATGGGGTCTGGCTGGCCCTGGGGCTGCAGAGACCTAAGGAGAGAGCCATCCCTAACCCCTCCACAACCTGATACTCCCTAACTGATAAATGTCAGCCCTCCCCTCCACGTAAATGACTAGGGAACTTGCACTGTGCCCACTCAGACTGGGGGAGGCAGAGGGCAGTGTGGTGGGGGGAATGCGGCAAGGGGGAGCAGGGCTGGGCTGGGGCTAAGGCTCCCTTCACGGTGCTCCAGGCGCAAGGCAGAATCACATGTTTCCCATTAGCTGCTCTGGCCTCCTTGTTCAGGGGGTGTTGGCTGGGGGAGATTTGTTCTGGTTGCAGACACCAGCCGAGACCACACAAGAGAGAGAGCGCGCACACGAGAAAGAGAGAGAGACACAGAGAGAGAGAGACAGAGAGAGAGAGAGAGAACAAGAGAGAAGAGATACACAGTCACAGAGGGAGAGAACAGAACCAGAGACCAAGAGACATGAGAGACTGAGACAAGCACACACATTCATAACAGGGAGAGGGAGGTGGAGGTGAGCTGGGCTGAGACCTAGTTGGAGGCTTGAGGGGTGGTGTGGGTCAGGCAGAGATAGGCTGAGGCCTGGAAGGACTGACAGGGAAAGGGAGAGGGGCATGGGGCATCTCTGCCAACAGAGATGGCAGTGGAAAAAAAGGGACAACCAGAGACCAAACTGTTCCTCAAAAGGCTGAGAAAGAGATGGTGAGGCAGAGAGGGTGGGACGGGGGAAGGGCCGGGTGAGCGCCATGTGGGTAGGGGTGTAGACATGTGGCTAGGGAGGGCAGCCTGCGCCAGAGCCTTCCGCCTGCTGACCCTCGAGCCTGGGAGATAACAGGCCCGAATAGTGCTGACTTGCGGTTCAGAAATCCAATATCCTCCGCGGCACACTAATCGACTACCTGAGCTCCCGGCCCGCGCCGAGCTGCCCCGATTAATCCTGCGGCTCCACAGCCTTAATTAGTTTAACAGTTTCAGGGGCAGAAGAGGCAGGGAATAGGGTCCTCAGGTCTGTGGGGACACAACCCCCCTTGTAAACCCTGCCTGGTGCCCCATCTCCCCAGTCATACACCTGCCTCCACCCCGGAGGCCCCTTCTCACACTATCTGAAAAACACCAGGTTCTTCCTCCTGGGGAATAGTCCCAAGGGTTGGCACCTGGGTCAAGAGGTAGGTCATGCGGCACTGAGACCCCCCTTACCCCACACTTGTCCTATGCTCAGGGCCTCAAGCACTTCCTCTGGCCTGCCCTTTGGGGCCCTGTGGTCTGCATGGGGAGGCCCTGCCAACTGCCAGCCTCATGCCACAGGGCAACATGTTGTCTCTTTAGGGTGAGAGACAAGCTCCCAAGTTACTGACAACTTCCCAACAGCATGAGATAATCACACGTCACTCCCTACAGCAGCATGAGATGGACACATGGTGACATCTCTCACACACACAACAGTCTGAGAGACAGGTGTACGAGTCAGTGACAACCCGAACAGGATGAACTGAGCGTATAACCTGTCGCTTCCCTGAAAGTGTGAGATGGTCACATCTGACACCTCCAGACAGTACTGGACAGGTATCTGGGTTGTCACCCCTTGCCACAGTGTAACTACCACACCTGCCTTTCATATCCCCCCATGAAACAAGCCTCCTCTTCAATGGGACGGGGTGGCACAGCCCCCCGCCCAGTATGAGGCAGGGACACAACCTTGATTCTTCCCCAAGTCTTCCCTCCAGATAGTGGGACAGTACATGTCACCTCCCTGACTGCTCTGGACAGGTGACAGCCCACCCACACCCCTCCCCCATCACTGTCACCAGCCTAGGTGGTGCTGTCCTCTGCCTGCAGAGGCATCACGGCTCACAGGGCATGAATGTCACCCCGGCACTGCCAGAGCTGGGCACAGCCACACGTTGTCCCAGTGATAAACACCACTGGCCCCAGGAGGAGGTGGAGGCACACAGGGCTCTGGGTGTGACCTTGGTCCCTGAACACCAGAAGGGGAGGTGCTGTGGCCTCCTGCCTGGGTAACCCAGCAGCCAGGTGCCCTGGCTAGGGCAGAGGATTGCTAGGGAGGAAGCTGCCTTGGCACACAGACAACCTGGAAATGCCACCTCCCCAAGCCCCCACCTGACTCCATTTCTAATTTAACGTAGCTGTGTGTCTACGGGGGCGGGGCAGAATGGTGGCAGAGGTAAGGCCATCACTGAGGCTGTTTCTGTCAGACTACTTAGAGATCAGTGGGGAGTAGGGGGTTGTCATCATACAATTCACAGAGGACGGCATGGGATAATGGCTTGAGACTCCTATGCTGTGCAGGGATCCCCTCTTCCTTCTAAAAGCCCCCTCTCCAAACTCCAGGCCACAGAGCTGGGGACAAGTAGGCCAAAGTCCAGGGGCATGACTCACCCGGGGAACAGGCCCAGCCTGCTGGCCACAGTGTGAGGCCAGGAGCCAAGAGGCCCGGGTTCAAGTCTGAGCTCCTCCCAGGCCAAGCTGAGTGACCTTGGGGCACTAGCTCAGGCTCTTTGGCTTTGGGGAGGGGAAAGGCCCCATCACCAGGAAAGTGCCAAGGTCAGAAAGAAGCTGAAGCTGGGGGACTGTGGGAAGGACAAGGAAGGACAGTGATCTCAAGCCCTGGCTCCGCTCTGCTGCTTCCTCATGAAGAACTTCATCTTTCTATACCTCCGTTTCCTCATCTGGAGAGACAGCAACACCAGCTTCCTGAGAACGTGTAGCATAAAGTGGGCAAGTACTCAAGAAATGGGAAGCTTCTTAGGAAGAGTGGGAAAAACAGCCCAAGAGAGGGCCAGAGACTTGCCCAAGCCACAGTAAAATTAGTGTCCACTGAACAGTCTCCATAGCCTGGCTTCCCACCTGGAGCTGTTTCCCTAAGCGCCCTGAGGTATGTGTGGGGGAGGATGTTGGGGTGTTGTGCAGACAGGGCAGACCAAACTGCCCTAAGATCAAAGAATCCAACAGGAGTCTGTCATCCCTCTCACCTTTACCCTAAACCTCACTTGGCCCACCTTCAAGCCCTAGAGTGGCAGCTCAAAAGGGATGGGGGCAGCCTACACACCAGCCCCATGACCTGCAACAGCATCTGCTGCTTGGAAGGCTAGGGGATCAGGGATGTCAGTGTCCAGTGCCTGCTTTGTATAGGAGCCCAGAGGGGGACAGACCTAGCCTAAGGTCACACAGCAGGACAGCCACAGAGCCCAGAACTCTGGTCAGGGACAGCCTCAGAGCAGAGTCCCTCTAGCCCCTGAGGGTGGCTGGAGCTGGGGGCCCCTGGGGGACTGAGCAAAATGTGGCGACAGATGGCCTGCCGAGGCAGCGGCGATCTGGGCGGCTGGCAGGCATGCTCGCTCCCGCGCAGGGAAGCAGCTAATTTTAGCTGAGGCCTCGATGCCAGCTTTGTTCCCCCCACCCACCCGCCGAGGGGGCCCAGCATGCCTTGCGTGCAACCGCCTCCCCAGGCACCCCTACTACCCCCCTTGGCAAGTAGTGCCCAGACCCCAGGGTCCTAGAACTGTCTGCAGGACCAGAACTGTCTACAGGCCTCACCACACCCAGAGACAAGAGCTGGCTCTGGAGGCCTGGCTTCCCACCCCAGGGCCTGTTTGCCTATGACTCCAAGCTCATTCTTTGATGAGGGAGGACAGGAGGAAGGCTGGAGGCCACTGCCTAGATTGGGAGGGCTGGACAGCAGGGGCTGCCAGTCTTGAGGGTAGGCAGGCACTGTCCTCCACCCAGCACTTAAGGAGACAGGACTCTTGATTCTACTAGGGCCCTGGTTCTTCTGGGCTGAGTCTTGGTGTTGGTGAGCATGAGGGCGGGAGTTACTCAAGCCTTTCCTTGTTCCTCATAACTCTGACTTAGCTCCAGGAACTCAAAGTACTTTAAAGAACTCAGAGCAAGAGCAAGGGTAATACCTTTTGCCAATGGGGGAAACTGAGGTACAGTGTGAGACAGCTATTATGGTAGCAGGATGGAGGACAAATCCCAGAAACCAGCAAATCCTGGGCTAAAGGAGGAGCAGGGTTGTTTTGTAGGGGTGCTGGAGATCGAACTCAGGGCCTTGAGCTTGTTAGGCAAGTGCTCCACCACTTAGGCTAAATCCCCAACCCGAAACCAGCAAATCCTAAACTTGCTCTTCTCTGAGTCCTCAGAGCTAGGGGGCTTCTTGGCTGGCTTAGCCCCTGGGACTAACCTCTGCCCTTACCTGGGCTGGTGGAAGGTAGACCAGCTGGATGGAGCGCCATCCACCAAAACTCCACACAGGGAGGCCTAGCGTTCTGCAGGCTTTCTGCAGGCTCTTTAACCTTAGACCTTCCCCATTTCAGGTTCAACGATGCATGCCCATTGGGGCTTCCAGGACACATGCTCTCTAGAAAGAAGACACTTCGGGAGTGATTCTGGAGGGCCCCTCTCAGCTCCCCAGTCAGAGGTTACAAGGGAAGGGGCCAAGTAGAAAAGAGAGAAAGGAGACCTGAAAGAAGCTATGTGTTTAGAGAGTCAAAGAAGGGGAGGGAGAAATCAAGGGAAAGAATTAGACAGAAAGGAAGATCATAGGGGCAAAAGAAACAAGGTAGAATGAGGCTTAAGGAGAAAGAGATAAGGAGGGAGGGGAAAAGAGAGAGGGAGCATGCCAGAGGAAGGATGACAGCAAGAAAAAGACTCAGGAAGAGAGAGAAGGAGGAAGAAAAGACAAAGAGAGACAAGCAGGATGATGCAGAGACAAAGACACACACACACACACACACACACACACACACGAAGAGAGACAGACACATGGAGGGGAAGAGATGGAGAAGGAGCTTGCCACAGACAGGCCAAGGCATAGCAACCCAGGGAGCTGGAGACAGAGGGACTGACACACCCAGAGACCAACAGAGACACTTGAGAGGATGAGACACACTCACAGAATGGGGTGGGAACAAGGGGGAGACACTAAGTGATAGATGGAGTGTGGGGGGAACAGCAGGAGTAGGCAGAGGCGAGGAGGGAGGGGGTGTGAGCAAGGGGAGGAGGAGGGGAAGGAGGGGAGATGTCGTCGCCAGAACTATGGGGGACAGAGGACAGAAATGGAATGTGGGTCTGGGCATGAGGCTCACAGATGCATCGGCTCCGGTTTCAG